>JXSR01S020147.1:2431-14618 GCA_000969725.1 Ophiothrix spiculata | reverse complement strand
GTAGGACACAATTATGACATACTCTTTTCTCTTTGGTTTGGGTACGTTGAAAAGGGCCGTTTGAGCTTGGTGGCCCTGAATATTCAATATTCGGTTGAACGTGGACTGGGACACATGTGGCAGAGGATTTCTTTGCGAGCTCACTTCGGGATCCCTTGCCTGACGAACGCGGTCGACGTTTCTCCTGCTTCTTGCCGTCCGCGGTCTTCAAGATCTCACTTTTTTTTGTTTTGGACTGTTCTTGTTCTTTTGAATTTCGCCTGAATTCATAGATGGTGGATGCACATCGTACACCCGATTGGGAGAATGCATCCCGGAATCTCCGTTTCACTTCTGCATGAGATTTGGTGGTAAAATAAACGCAGCAATAAAAGAACGTTGCTCGTTTGTGAACTGATTTTGAGGCGTTTTAAACAGTGACTGATTGATAAGCTCTCCCTTCTAAGACAGTGTCATTTTGCACTGGGAAAGGTCGCATAAATTAATATGTAAATTAATAGATTAAGACGAGATTTTCACTGGAGCAAGGTAATCGGTTGGTGTTATTATTCAAGAGGTGCTTGCACGAAATTCATTTAAATATTGGTACTTGTACTCGTTATGAACTGTCGTTTGACGAGGCATGCTCATTTGGACAGAACTGTTTTCATACCATAATATTCAAATAAGGATATCTTCGCAATGCCTTTATCAATTTACACCATTCTTTCACCCTTTGAAAGGTAAATCTGTGGTCTATTTAGATATATACATTTCATGTTCATGGTATCTCTTGTTCTTAAAATATGGCTTTTATTTAACTATTGCAGTTTTTTTGACTCACTCGGTATGTAGGAAGTCAGACACTGGCTAGGGAAGTGCTGTACTTGAAGTAGGGAAGTAGTTATTGTTACACTCCAAGGCATCAATAGTGGTCGTGGAAATCAAAGAAGATATTACATGCTTCAGACATTTTAGGTGCATTTGCCAAGGTGTGTACAGTTTCAAAATTGATTCTTCCTTCACATCAAAGCCAGTTCTTAGTGACAAGTATTGTTTAGTTTGTTGCAATTATCACCCATTTACTAGGTGTGGAAATGTCAAATTGGAAGATCTTCAACGAGAGGAAGTACTTATTTAAGGCAATAATAGTAATGACAATGTGAGAATATTGAATATGTTGCACTTTAGAATTTTCCATTTAAAAGTCCATTACTATTAGTGACAAGTCTTGTTATGTTGTTTTGCCATTATCAACCATGTTCTATTGGATATTGAAATTTGAAGATCTTTTATATAGCAAGGCAGACGCTGTCTCAGGAAGTACTGTGATCTAAGTGGGGAAATGGTTATTGTAACACTCAAAGGTAAAGAGAGTAATGGCATAAGAATTATTATACATTTTCATTGCTTTAGACAAGGTGGGGAATATGGAATTTGATTGATCTCAGAAGTCTTAGTTTTTCACCAGTCATGCACTACATTTTGATGTCGATATTGAAAGGGACTAGCCTAGATTCCACTTTGAATTAAAAACTTATGGAAATGCTTTAAATAAAGCTTAAAAGTGTAGTAAAATCTAGAAAAGTACAAAAATGTACACAGAAATGGCTCAAATTGACAGCGAATTGATTTGCAATATATCTGTGATGGTATATATGTGATGGTGGTGTGACTATCCAGTGTTTTTTAAATCCTAAATTTGTACCTCAGTCTGGATTTGCCAGATAAAAGATCAAATGATGCTTTTGGAGATAAGTTAATACATATCAAAAGAGAAACAATTTTATCAAATATAATTTTGTTTACCCATCACAGGGTACCTCTCAAATAAATGATCCAATGAGGTCCAAATTTTTATCACCTGTTATATTTATTTTGTGTTTGTTTATCTTTCAATCCTGCTTGCGCTGCCTTAATTTCTTCTGCAACTCCTTGGACCTCATTGGAAATAAGCCTGAAACACGGCTTAATGAGTTATCCTGGTTTTTATTCAACTGTGTCATATATTTTTAATGTTTTACAATGTCAATTTGAATGTATCATGTATCATATTAATGTAAACTGTTTTTATATATTTGTATATTAAGTGTCAAGTTGAAATGAACTGAATAAAATCAATCAATCAATCAATCAGGTGTAGAAACATGATCTTTTTAAGATTTGAAACTAGAAACACTTTTTCAACCATTTTTTGTCGCCGGCTACTAAAAATACAGCTTGTAAATAATTTCATTTTTCTCCTCTGTTACACAAATTCAGCAGAAACTAATGGTAGGATATGTTAGTATAATCATGTACTATCGATACATGTGAAAAAATATATAGTCAGAAAATCAGTGGACAGGATCTAGGCCAGTCCCTGATATTGAAGTATAAGATACGAAGTCAGACGCTGTCCTACATGTATATCTTTACGAAGTGCTATATGATTGAGGTAGGAAAGTACCTTTATGAAAATGTGATCATAAAATTATACAAGTACACTAGTATTATATTAGATGGCATAAATCAATCTTTACTTATTGCATTTTCTCAATATCATCGCTGTATACTGTATATATTGAAATGTTGGGTGTATTTTTCTACATCAGTGCTAGGTGTGAAAATTGAATGCTTTATTCCCAGTTTTTTATTAGCATTATCACATGGTATGCGAAACATCGTATTTCTCCCAACATCAGGGCTAACTATTAATATTGAAACATAGTTTTATTTTTTCAGCATTGTTATTAGTTGTCAGTGTTAAAGGTGCAATATGATTCTGATATGACAACAACTTTGCCTCCTCCAGCTAAATAAAAAGAAGAATACAATATAAACGCATGCTGTAAATTTCACTTGAATCCGATCATTCGTTTTCAAGTTATTATTATTAAGTTACAAGCTTTTCAGGATTTTAAAAATCCCTGTAGACTACTTTGTTGTAATAATTGTCGGGGCCCAAACAGTAATTACAAAATGTTTCTTACTTTTCTCAAAAATTCAAGCACATTTGAAAGAATGGTTTGAGGTTTGTAACATACACCAGTCAATAATTCTTTCTAGCTAAAAAAATCAATTTTGATAGAGGTTACTTTGAGGATGAAAAGTGGATCATGAATTGCTCCTTTAAATAATTTTATATTTCTGTCAAATTGAGACTTTATGCGTTTGTTGATATTTTAACATCACCAGCAAGTCTTTCCTAGGAAGTGTTCCTCTTGGTTGTTTGAAAGAAAAACACTTGAAGAAAATGTTACATAGCTATATACCTTGGAAACAAGATGTCTATATATATCCAAAAATAAGTGCTACATTGAGTACAATTTCCTTGTATATTTCTTTATGTAGCTTATACATCTAGATTTGTTTGAAGGAATATTAGGCCAAGAAAGAAACAAGTCTTGTTTCCCATGACCCGCGTGCATTCCTTTTTAATGGTCTTAAACCACACATATCTTTTTTTCTGGTTATATTTGTATAAATAATATAAATATTGACAAAAATGACAAATTCCAATAGTGGGGAAATAAATATTCTCGAAAAAAGCTTACTAGTATCATCGGACTACTCCGTGAAAACAAACAAACTTCGGTTCAAATCCCCTTTGACTTCTGAACTAGACTATAATTTAGCCAATATTCAAGTGACGCATTAAGCAACTAGCTGACAAAAACACAGTGCGCATCATTGGTGTTTTTTTCCAAGAATTGTAAAAATTATAAACACATTCCGTATGCAATTTTCAGACCTGCTACAGGAAACAGACTTGTTTCCTTTTTTTTGGCCTTACATGGTGTGACAATGGGTGATTGAATTTTGAATTCAGTTTCTTAGAGTTGCTTTTTCAACAAATGGCTATATTTGAATTGTTATTTCCCCTGTTACCAAATATTTGCTGCATCAAATTTAAGGAGCATTGTCCAATTTCTTTAACTTTTTTTATTCTGTGTGAGATTTGTGCACCAAAATATTGCTATCTTTTTCTTACAATTCATATGAAGTTTTATGTCAGAAACATGTTCCAATTTGGAGATTTACAGGCATGAGAATTTTCAGATAATTATCTGATTTCAGATATTTTGTCATCCAAAATCATACAAATTCAGATAATTTGGGGGCTTAATGAGTTAACCGTTTTAGTGTTTTATTGGTTAAATTTTACTAAATTCAGATATTTTCATGAAAAATATTCTCATGCCTGGATTTAAAACGGATCTATTTATAGTAGCCAGAAATAAATTTACACAGTGAAGTATTGACAACTGCGAATATGAAATTTGCTCATGAAATCAAAACAATTGGACCGATTTGAAACAAATGCCTAGTCAGGAATGAGCTTAAAGGAGCTTGGTCCGATTTTTCAAATTTTAGTTTTCAATTTCATATGAAAGATGATTACTCAAGAGGTCTACATTTAAAATTTCAGCTGAATCGGTCAAACGGTTTTGATTTTATGGGCAATTTTGTATTTCAGAGCTTCCTATACGTTACTGTATAGAACTAATTATGGTTACCATAATTAGACACATTTTCTTACATATCGCCAAAATGGAACATAACTAAGCTGTAAAATTTCACATGGGTTATGAGAAAAATATGAGCAATATTTTGGTACCAAAATCTCAAAAAGTTTGAAAAAAAGTTGAGGCAATCGGACCAAGCTCCTTTAACAGGACAGCAAATTGTGCAGGAGCGGGGAGCACCGCTCGCAGGAAAGCAACAGAAGAAATTGAGGAAATTGTGCCTTCATGAGAAAAAATAAATACGAGTTGATTGAGGAAACTTTGAGCTTCAAAAATTTGCTCCTGAGGAAAAAATAATAATTTTTATGCCCTAAATTATATGAGATTTAAGTTTAAATTGTGACAAATCAGACCATGCCCCTTTAACGTGATGAAAAGACTTTATTTCCGGAAAACATATAGTGCACTTTAAGTACATACTTGAAAACACATGCTTTTTTTAGGTTAATAAATGCGCATTTCAAGTTGTGAGTGAAATCAGACAAAAATTTGTGAGTCCGCCCACATTGAATTTTTGATAGCTATGAGGAATGATTCTGATATTTTCTGATTGTAGTAAGTGGAGTAGTTTCCGTTGAGAGATAACTAAATAGTCCAGGGGAGGGAGGGTAAGGCGTAACCAAGAAAAAGGGTTAGGATGAATCAGGTGACACCGTTAAGGGTATCAAAAACATCAATTTTAAGAAATAGGGTACTTTTTCAAACCCTATTGTGAAAACGGTATTATTAGAATCACCATTTAAGGTGTGAATTGGGAGAAATGGTATATTTTGCCTTCAGAAAAAATCACCCTTAAGGGCCAAACCATAGTAGGCCTTCAAACAAAATTTTTGCCATCAAACATTTTGTCGTGACGTCACCAAATATTTGCGAACGAATTTTAAGTATAAACCAGTAACAAACATTTGAGGCAATGTATATAGCAGTTCAACACATGTGCAATTTAGCGTGAAATTTTATTTGGTCTCAACTCCGTGTTGGAGTTATTTTATTTGAAGTCAATCGTAATTTTGACATCATGACCAAATGTTTGGTATCGAATATTTTGTATGAAGGCCTACTATGTTTTGACCCTTAGAGAGGCCTTTTGCTGGCACTCACGTCATACTACTTGACTTTGGTGGCGAGCATCTTCCAATAGATCTGCTTAGACGTATGTCCAAACGCTCATACTTTTTTCTCATATCTGTATTTATTTGATCATTATTACAAATATTGGTTTTTCAAACATGCCCTTCCGATACTCCGGAGATCAAATGGAGATTTTTCCATACCATTAACACAAGGTCAACAATTAAGAAGAGCCTTAAAATTGGGGAGGCAAAAAAGGAACCATTTGTGACCATTTTTTGCACAAAAATAGACCCTGAGTTAAATTTTGTTTTGTTTATTGATCTTTGGTATGGGTTATTCTCTAAATGTGTTTATTGATGCTTTATATCAAGAAAGAGTCCAAGATTTGTTTGTAAAACATTCCTTTCACATCATAGATTGCAGATAAATCACAAGAAGCTTGGAGATTACATTAGATCCCCTGAGAAGGCCATTTTTTTAAAAAATCATCTATAAAGGGCAGTATTTATCGTTGTCGACAACAATATAATTAAAAATAACAGAATATTTTGATATAATGGGTTTGAATTTGACAATGAAACTTTGCATGCTGTCATTATTACCGCTAATACTTCAAATGATTCAAAAATCTCAAAATGCTTGGGGAAAAATTTGGGGATAATGATGCTGAACTTGGCCAATGCCCCTTTAAGTGACCCCACAGATTGAAGAATGAAAATCAGTATTTATGATCACAAATTTGAACTTCATGGCCAGTTGTTTAAATATGAGGCATACACTAGCGGTTTAAAGTATTTCCGCACAAACACTTTATTCAGCCATATCTCACAAGGCGTTTATAAGGAAACTATCTGAAAACTTATGTTGCTTTTGGTCAGATCTGATAGGTAATCTAATTAAGTGTAAAATTGAGCACCGAATGGGATCAACCTCCTCACGTACGGGTAGGGGGCAACAACACAAATAGGTCGAAAAACGTGTATATGTAATAGAGTGAAAAGCAAGCCATTAAATATCCTGGTTACGCTTGACTGCGCCAAGAGAATGCTTGGAAGCTGACGAAAAATGATCCTTCGACGCCCCACCAGTTTACAAAAATAGGGTTGTGATGAATGTGGAGTGTTTTGTGACGGTATATGACAGATTGAAAACCTCTTAAAACATTTTAAAATGTCATATACCGCCAGGGACCATTCCACTTTTACCACGGCCCTATTTTTGTAAACTGGGTGGCGTTGAAAGATCATTTTTCGTTAGATTCCAAGCATTCTCTTGGCGAAGTCAAGCGTGACCAGGACATTTTATCGCCTTCTTGTCACTCTATTACATATACACATTCCACATGACCACTCAACTTGAGCAGTGAAGCGACCTTGACCCAGGCGATTGTCAAATCAAATTTGACCTAAAAATCATGTTTTTCGACCTATTTGTGTTGTTGCCCTACCTATACTTGAGAAGGTTGATCCCATTCGGAGCTAAAATTTACACTTAACTATATTACCTATCAGATCTGACCAAAAGCAACATAAGTTTCCCGATAGTTTCCTTATAAACGCCTTGTGAGATATGGCTGAATAAAGTGTTTGTGCGGAAATACTTTAAACCGCTAGTGTACAATTTCAACATCAACTTGTCAATTCCCCTGCTTAGGTTTAGATCAATACAAATCCATTTATTATACGCTCATCTCTCCCCGGACTCAAATCAAAGATTTTAATCATCACAACAATACATCATTTCACCTCCTGAGATTTAGAGCTATCTTCCTGCATTTGCATTAGCAGTAGTTGAATTGGATATAATTTGAACTATGGTATTTTAAGTTAAGTGTGATAGTGATATTTTTGGTTTTGATAATGCTTAAATTGCAAATAACCTGTTACTTTTATCATTTACTCAGTGGTCAGTGTGGCGATTCCAAATTAACGTTTGTAACCAAACAAACTTACAATTTCACTTTTAAATGGCTTCAGCTCCTAGCATAGACATGCATTCTATCCACAAGCTTGTTGTTGATATTAGTGCCCACTGGTGGAACCAAGATTATGTAGGTGTTCGAAAATATGATTAATTGTCAAATTCCAGAATAAACTTCATGTAACGTTCGGTAATGTTTGTGACATGGCACGGATATGTTTTATGCTCTATAAATAATTTATAAGTAAACCTTCTCTGACATGTTTGCGCTCTCCACAGATGATGGATAACATATTTACAAATAATTTCATAAATTCAGGATTTCTTTTATTGTATAGTTTTGTTTGGTAACATTTGTGACATTTTGGTGTAACTTTTTGTAGCGTTTGTGACATTTTTTAGTTAAGGTAGTTCTAACAGCTATGGTGTCCTGCACATAATTTGTTCAAAATTTCACAGAATGTGCAGAATGATGAAAAAATCTTGTACTCCAATTTTTTTTTTCCCCCCTCGAAGCGTTTTTGAGTTACGCTACTTTTTATCTTCCAATTTCCCATATACTTTGTACATGGCAAATACTTTGTACATGGCAAATTTGGCAACCATGAAAATTTCCCAAAATTTGTCAAATTTATAAAAAAAAATACTATTTACAAAATATTTTTTTCTGTGGCTGTAGTTCACAAATGAAACTATTTTTTTCCCTTTGCATTGCAAACTGATCACAGATTGTCATAAATTTTGTACAAATTAGCGACAAATCAATTTTAAAGTTGCTGATTATTACAGTGTACGATAGCAAAATGTGATCAATTTACCATTAAAAATGTAACTTTCTTGGCATAATTGACCTTTGAAACTTGAGGTACAGTTAAAGGCTTATGCATGAATGTGTTTTATGTTAAGAATTTTATACAAATTGACCTCTTCACAATTTTTTTTACTTTATAGAGTCCATTTATTTAAAATCTTTGTTCGTGACTTTCCACTCATTTCGCCGGAGCACCCCACATACGGTTGTAGTCTATCGTCAGTAGATGTTGTCTTCTTTTTTCACAACAAGCTTAATGCCCATGATATACTAGCTAGATGCTAACGGAGACGCTAAGATTCAAATTATTATAACTTGCTAGCGTGTTGTTAGCGTCCTCAAAGCGTTAAAATTAAACCACACGCTAGCCTCGTCTTGCTAGTATATCATGGGGTTAATGGAGGTCGGAGCCTCACAATCCCGAAAAATAGTTTTTATCATAACTTGAAAACTAATAAAGTAAACTACATAAATGTATACATTTTTAGAAAGGAAATTTAACAAGGAATCCATTTATAGCAACAAATTCAAATTTCAAGAACTTGCTTTTTAGAAACTCAACAAAAACGAGTTATTTTGCCAATTTTTTTGAACAAGCCTAGAAAAATATCATTTGGCAAAAATCTTCCTAAATAGGTAAAAATCATCTGAATCGATAGTTCTAGATAATGTTTTCTCAAATTTTTGATTAACTTCTTAGTTTTCACAAAAATTGCCAATAAGTGCCAAAAATGCCCCAAAATCATGATTTGTTTATGCAGGCATCACTTTGAAGCCTGGACCCACCCTCACGGGTCGCCAAATATCGACGCCGACTTGACGTCGATGCGTCAGGTCAATATATTTGTTGTTATAGTGAAGTCCTGGCGTTCTTTTATTTTCATTTGGTGAAGCTTTACCTAAAAAGTTTTTGAAAGGTGTGAAGCTTTGACGTATGCTTTGTGTTTCCTGGTGATAAGACATCGAATCCATTACGTCGGTCGCGTCGAAAACATGTCGAAATCGTGCATTTCAAACATTTCAACAACTTTTATGATCACGAACTGTAATATCAGGCAGAATGCATCAATCAAACTACTATGACAGTTTAGGTTCGTATTATTACACCGCCGCTTGCGGCGCACTATTCAGCCAATTAAGACAGCGTCAACTTGTACACCTGGCGCCATCTTGGATTTTCGCTGTCGCTGTATGTTTGTATAGGAGGGGGGAAATGCTCTTACCTATATAAAATGGAACAGTCCAATGTCATTTTGAGGTCACATAACCATAGTTCAGAGGTCAAAAACGGAAGTAAGCCCATGATTGACAGGAGCTAGGCGATTGGGAAAAATTTGACAATCTATGCGAGGTTCAAACAACGGGACTTTCTCAATAAATTTTAGTGACTTTTAACTAAGATTTCAAGTAAAGTAAATATACCGATCAAATGAAGCATAGTTCCGAGTAATAATTGTAGTTTTAGAACTTGAAAAATGTTTACTTTTGTAAGCTTAACCAAATCCCTTGTGCACAATATGAATTCACATTTTGACGTGTCATGTACCTGTTATACTGAGTCCGTCGAATTCGGAAACATTGACATTGACTGTACTGCACTGAATAGCATTCTGCTTGGTCTGTCAACATTCGTTGGTGAACAAAAATAACTTTTACAGTTATGGCTCATTTTATTTATTTCACTTAGTCTTAAGAAAAATCTATTCTATTATGTGTTATTTGATACTATTTAAGATTATAATAACATTCATATTTTGCCCAATATTCTACATATGCAGTAGTCAAGCTTGAACTATGTAATTTCAGTATGGTGAAACGGTGGTGAAGCTTCAGATCTGCCAAAACTGACAAAAGTGAAGCGTCACCTTTGGAAATAAATCAAAGGGTGAAGCCAGGACTAACAAATTTGCAGATATAGTGATACCGTGCCTTTGTTTTTTGTCAAGCTAGTGAAGTAGTGGTGAAATTATGACGTGATAAATAATTGGCCCAGGTGAAGAAAGGTGATGACGTGAGGAGGGTGGGTCCAGGCTTCAAAGTGACCCCTGCATTACAAAAATGAATTTTGGCCTATTGGGACCAATATTTTCAAAACTAGGGGATTAAACAAAAAAAAAACATTCCCTAGAACCATCGATATAGATGACTTATACCTATTTTTGGAACATTTTGGCCAAATAATATTTTTCCTAGTTCAAAATTTTTTGGCAAAATAACTTGTTTTTGGTGAGTTACTAAATAAGAGAGTTCTTAAATCAAGAATCTGATGCTATAAATAGATTCTTTGTTAAATTCCCTTTCTAAAAATGTCTACTTTTATATAGTTTTCAAGTTAGGCCAAAAAAAAAAATTATTTGGTTGCCCCTCCACCGACCGACCCTATTTTTCAGCCCGACCCAAACTTTTTTTTATTGAATTTTTTTCCCCTCAAAAATATGTAAAACTTACCGAAAACTACAAAAAAAGTTATATTTTTGTTTGTTTCGATGTTCAACCCTCAAAATGTTTAGGATGTCCCAAATCACTACAAGAGGTATTTGATTGTTTTGATTTGGATATCGCTGGGGAGTTGTGAAGGCTGGAGCGGCCGATTGACCTAGCGGTCTGTGGAAGAGTATTGAAAAAAAACGACCGACCCACCCTCTCTGAAAAAAGCTGTGGAGGGCAACCAAACAATTTTTCTGGGGAGAGGGGGCTTATGATCACAATAAATTGTCAGAAATTGTGAGGCTCCGAACTCCCTTAATGAGTTAATTATGTGTCGGTGTCTGTATTGTACTACGTATTTTATTGTAATGGACTGTATGTAGGAGTCAATGTCAGCAAGTTGTCGCAGCAGGTTATTTATTACTAATAGTCATAATATAATGTAATCACTCATGAGAACGTAATCTATCTTCAATGTAATAGTCAAGCATGAAATGTCAAAACTGGTAAATGTTAACAGCATTTCCATAAGGCTGCAATCACATAGAAGTACTGTAAAACACTTTAATTTCGCTGGGACTTTATTTCGCAAATTCACAATAAGTGACATTTTCGAGAGTATTAAATTTTGTGAATTTGAAATTTTGTGATGATTATGTATGTCTTCTGAATTCGGAAGGCCAAATTTTATCTCCTACTTTTCTCTTTTCCTGTCAAAATATTACTAAAAATACCTTGAAAATCTGCATGAAAAAAGGCTCCACGCGTGTTATGTTTAAAACAATTGTAAAAGTAAGCAGCCATATCGCAGAAATAAACCAAAAATGTTACGAACAAACAAACTCAATGAACACTGCTATCGATTGCTGACCGCAAGACTTGTTTTAGTTTGTTTACATCAACATCTGGGTACTTGGATTATTCCATTACAAAGATGGGGGTGAGGTTCAATAGATCGGTTCTTTTAATAAAAACAAAGTGTTTTACCGCATTTGCAAGCTCGCATGCCAAAACATGAACTTGGACAATATTTTCATGTGGATTTAATTACTCAAATTCTTTTCCCTTGCGAAATTCACGAAATTAAATACGTCACGAAATTTACATGTTTTATAGTATACGCATGGGTATAGGGTATACCATATTTGCTATACGCTCCTGGGGAGGCACTCATGTGTTTAGTGATAAGGATAATCCCTGTTAATTTCAAATATGAATCACTCCCCGGTGAGCATATAGCAAATACCCTATACTGTATAGTTCTATGTGATCGCAGCCTAAGTGTATGATACCAATAATAGGCTAGTCCCTTTTAATTTTTTGGTTAGCTGATGTATTTGCTAACTTAAAGAGAGTATTTTAAAATATCATTATCAATAGTCAATATTTGCAATGATTTTTTAATGCAAATTGTATGTAATTCAGTCTGCAGGCTGCGATGTGAATTTGAATAATAAACCAATTTTGA
>JXSR01S020143.1:33235-45548 GCA_000969725.1 Ophiothrix spiculata | reverse complement strand
TATTTTTTAATAGTTTGTTTATTTTCAATATTAATGAACAGGGAATACAACACTTTCATTATAATTTAATAGTTTGTTTATTCTCAATATTAATGAACAAGGAATACAATAATATCAATCTATTTACATACATGGTTATGTAATACACAAACAAAAGGTGAATATCCCCAATCATAGTGGGTTGCATAGTATTTATGAGAGAAGACTTAGGCTGGGGTCAGACGAACGATGCTGTCGCATTTACTACAATAAATTCTGCTCTCGTAATACGTGGGTAGTCTGACCCGAATTTATTACAATCAGGTCGTCAATTTCCGTCGTTGATACAGATTTATTGTAATAAAGTTGAAAGTAAGGCAAAAAAACCCAAAAAACGTTTGGTTGCCCTCCACCGACCGACCCTATTTTTCAGTTTCAAAAACTGACCGACCGACCCTCTCTGAAAAAAGCTCTGGAGGGCAACCAAACAATTTTTTTCTTGGCCTAATGCGGTGAAAACACAGTGTGACTGCATTCCGTCAACCGTAACGAGTGACCTTAGTTCAATTAAAGCTCTGTGGATACGGCATTTGATTGACACTTTCGTAGGACAATCTCGTAATTGGTTTGGTCCTCGTGTGGCCGGAATATAATGCGACACGATTGTAATAAATAATTGCAAAAAGTACGTCTTACCGCATGTCGTTATTAATTACGACAATAAAATTATTGCAGTAAATGCGACCTTTAATTTGTCTGACCTCGGCCGTAATATGATGCTCTGCTGGTCAAGTAATATTGCTATTGAAGATGACCTGGGGTCGATTTCACTAACATTTACGATGCATCGTAGCTACGAAAGCTTTAGTTCGTAACAACAATTGGATTTTCACAAAGGTGTAAAAACCCTTCGTAAGTGCTCGCTGCATCGTAAGGTATATTGAATTTTACATTGGAAAAATTGACCCCTTCGTTAACGTTGCGAGGGGTCAATAAGAAGTCGTAGCTAACGATGGGTTTAGTTCTTACGATGGCTTAACGATGCACTTTAACCCGGGGGGGCACTCAAATATGAAAGTGACGTACCTGCTCCTACCGGCTTTCAAAATGTAAGGGCAATAGGTGAGAAATACATTGAAGAATAGGGGGTCATTCAGTGTAGAGGGTCAAAAAACTGGGTCATTTCGAGAGATTTGTTGGCAAAAGCGAAAAATAGGGTAATTCAATGTCAGATCTGAATCAAATAAGCCAGTCTAATTTTGACATTTATGAAATCGCTCATCTTCGACTAAAATTTTCGAAAAATCAACAAATTAAGCGAAGAAAAGGGGTCATTCGGTGTATACGTTCTCGGAAAATCAGGGTAATGGTTGAGAGTCACCATAAAAAAGGTTGACTTTCAAAATAATAAGGGGTCATTGGGTGACAACTAAGTGAAAAGGGGGGTCATTGGGTGAAAGTGGAGCAAAAAAGGGGTCTATCGACAGGAGCATAACGTGTGCCAATAATGGGAGTGCCCCCCCCCCCCCCGGCATTTTAACATTAGAGAAATCGACCCCTGGCCTTGGGTTATAGTCAACATAAGTGACTGCAGTTAGCGCAGATAATTCAGATAAATGTCGACATAAGGCATGTCGACAGAAACCTTACTGCAAACAAAAAATGAGCGCACTCATCAATTAATATGTATTAAAATCTTTTTATATAAATCTTCTATTGAATACAAAATGTGTTAACTACTATACAAGTTATGAGATATTTAACATGAGTCAAATGTACAATTTCAAAGACAGAAGAATGCCAAATGCTTAAAAGCCACCATGAAAATTGTGACTGTCCATCCCAAACCAGTCGAGACAGAGTTCTTTTTTTCTTTGGCCTAAAGAATATAAACATACTATACCATTGAGATTATTGTTTCATCTAAACTGAAATTGGAATAACAAATTATATTTATCATGGTTGTAACGACACGTGAATGTACTCTTATAAAATGGCTCTTTCTCCATACAGGCCAAGTGTGGATATACTTTGATCAACACCAAATAGACGGGCCTCTTCACATCGTGAATTGATGCAGATAAGTGCGTAGCTGGACACAGCATAACTGAAGGAGATGCAACCCGCGTTGCATGTGGGACTCGCGCATCAATATCTACGGCGTGCATGTAACTGGGATTATGTTTACTTGCGAATGAAGAAAAGCCTCATAATTCCCGCCAATTTAGTGTTGATCAAAGTATAATGGTTTTGGATGGTGACATTTGTAGTCAAACTCATTCAGAGTGTTTTTTTTTTATTATATTTTTTTATCATTTGTCAATCAATTTATGTGATTGATTAAGGTTGATTTGGTTAAGTTTTTCACCCTTAATTGATTAAGAAACTGAGTTTCTTTGTCCATGTTGTTAAAACCTACTGCACATGCCCAGCAGGGACCAATCAGAAAACAATCCCTGGTAAATTGATCTGACTTTATACCACGACCTCCTAGTACTAATAACCTGAACATATTGGTAATTGACTAATCAAAGAATAGTTTTTCAAAAGCCCATTAAAACCGGGCGTCAGTGGTTTCCTCCAAAAGGTAAATAATTTTCCAAAGGATTCAGAATTTTCCCTTGGGTCCGAATTTACTACCCCTGCTCGTAGCTCTGCACTCTTAACAGGTTTGCTATCCCTTATCATGAACCTAGACGACCACGCCCACCGTAATCGCGCACATTGTCCAATCAGAGAGCAGGATTTTTAAACTTTTGTCCTGGTCAAAATTTGGAATCCTGCTCCTGCTCCTAGCTCCACACCTTCATGAAAGGCACATAACATACTACTTCTTTGTCCCTGTTATTATTTTGTATTCACTTTCTTGGCCCGTTTGCCCAGTTTGTTCACCTTGGCCTTCTTTGCAGGTGGTTCTGCCTGGCTTTCAACTGGTTCCTGATTTTCTTCATCTCCACTCACTTCTTCACCTGATGACCCCTGTAAAATACAAAAAGTATATCGTCATGTGAGTGCAAGTCATATCTGCAATAGATGCCATTTGTCATTATATTAGATTGCACGCTATAAAATCTCCAGTCTTGGGTCAGTGACTCTTGAAATGGTTCTTCTGGTGAGTGTCACCTGATGAACCATTTAAAGAGCCACTGACATATGGCAAAGATATTTTGAAGGATTTTTCACATTCTAGTGACTAGGTGTTAAATAGATATAACTTAAGGCAGCCATTGCAGATATGACTTTTTTGCACTCACATGACAATATATCTTGGCTTAAAGATAAGACCTGTATAGACAAATCTCAGCTGAAATAAGGTTCAATATAATCAATTTTTGGTTTTGGTAGGGGTGTGCTGCTAGGAAATTTGAACTACCACCCATTATACCATGTACCACCCATTCCTGATACAAATCGCCCAAATTTTGAGTCAAATTTATAAAAAATTGAATTTTCCTCCGAAATTTGCGCTAATTTAGCACCAATTTTCAAATTTGTATTCAAAAAATTTGTGCCATTGTGGCGCAAAATATCACATTTTACAAAGACAAGATGGTTCGCGAACCAGTAGTCTCGCCTGCGTATCGACCGCCTACTGAATTGACCGCCTACTTAATCATTCAGTTGTGGGGTGGAGTAGCATAGGGTAGGAGTAGGAGTAGGGTATGCATATTAAGCGCTTCAGATGACCTTTGACCTTGACCCTTAATGTTGCCATGGAAACGTGTTAATTTCCTCAGATTTGGTAAACAAGCACTATGGTCTAAGTCAGGGGTTCATGAGTTATGACCTTGACCTTGAAATGACCTTGGATGACCTCAGGTCATTTTTTTTGAACAATTTTGGAAATTTGACCACAGATGACCTATTGACCTTGACGTTGGGTCAAGTACTTTCTATGGTCTTAGTTTAATCCATGTGGGGTCAGGTGTTCATGAGTTATGACCTTAACCTCAAAATGACCTCGGATGACCTCATATCAACCTTTTGAACAATTTTGGAAATTTGACATCAGATCACCTTTTGACCTTGACTGACCTTGACCTTAGGTCAAGTAATTTCTATGGTCTTAGTTTAATCCATGTGGGGTCAGGGTTAATGAGTTATGAGCTTGACCTCAAAATGACCTCAGATGACCTCAGGTCAACTTTTTGAACAATTTTAAAAATTTGACCTCAAATGACCTTTTGACCTTGAATGACCTTCACTGCACCCACCAAAATGGCGTCATTACCATAGCCCTTACGGTTTAGGAGATATACTTAAAATTACATATTACGCATAAATTATGCAAATTAGGTACTTCATATGCATAGTTTGCGTTCAAATTGTACGCAGCGCCAGTTCAGCTTCAACCCTTCCCTCTCACCAAATATCATCTATATAGGGCATACCGTTTCCGAGATTTACTCCGGACAAGAAATGCGGACGTCGGACAGTTTTAAGGAATGGTATGTCTCTTCCTGAAAAAATTTCAGGCGAGACAAAAAAGGACTCATTGGCATAATAACTAGCCTGATTTTGCTACCCTATGTTGGAGCCATATCCCAGTAATAACTTTTGTACTAAGTAACCCCCCCCCCCGGTCTAAAATATGTGATGGCTCACCCCCCAAAAAAAGGGGGGAGGGACTTTGTAGATGAAATCAATTAGATTTTATCATTTCATCTGTTACAGCATCTTCTAAGCTTTAAAATGACACCTTTCTTGTTGAAATTGATTACCTCGTCTGAGCTTGGTTCTTGTTCATCTAGTGCGGCCTGTAAGACGGCTGAATTGATGCGGAAATCTCGAGATGTACTCAGCTTGACATGCTGCATTAAATCCACCTGTGGATAATCAAACATGGTGTAATACATGATCAGGGTCATACACTAGGTCAAATGATGATGCACTTTGTTTTAAAAAAGTGTGCACTATGTCAAAAACAAAACTTCCAAATTCTGCAGCTTTGTTTGTGTGTAAGTCTATGGAGAGAATGTTTTACTTCAAATTATCTCTGCAAATTCTGTCACTTGAATAAATATGGATATATGGTTGTGTTTGTAAGCAACTGATTAACAAGATACAGGCAATTAGAGATCATGAAATTGACACTCTACAAAGCTAAAATGGTTTACATTTTGCATTGTTCTCGATGTGAAATAGGTTGGCAGCCAAAAAAAAAAATATTTTTGTTGTGGGAATTCAACAAAATCTTCTTTTTGATGTAACTTTGTAATTACTTCAAATTCTTTCGCTACTAATTTTGTCATCTTAAATTTGAATTCACTTTTTTAAGATTTTCAATTTCAAATTTTTTTGAATCAGCTTATCATGGCACAGAAATCAGCTACACTGATTATTCTTTTGTGTAGTTGGTGATACATAAAGTAACTTTTCTAGTAGAGCTGATGGGATTGTGTACACCTATTCTGTAAGGAACAGAAGTGCTGTTAAACCTTCACAAACAGTTAACCATGTTCAAGCAAAGTTTTTCTCTGAAGTTTGTGTGAATTTTCACCCAGGCTTGCCAACCTTTTGAAACCCCAAAACACCTTTTTTTTGGCAAAGCGTAGCGTGCCCCTTTCGGCCAGGTGTCCAGGGGTCCACTTAAGAGCCCCTGGTGGCTTAAGGGCCCTTGGTGGGAAACAGGGAAAAATCCCTGTTGGGAGCCCCCGAAGCCAGAGGGCTTCTACACACCTTGAACAACAGGTCATTTTACAGGGTAAATATAGTAAGTAAAATTTTGTGTTATATACCAATTAACTCAATGAGTGCAGGAGAAAAAAATCCATATGTGTGGTGCTCTGGCGTAATGAGCGGAAAGTCGCGATTTTCAAAATTGAGTTTATGTCGTATTTTAATTTTATATCATCTCAGCTTTCCAATGATATATAATATGTTACACTTTCTTTCTACAATTTTCATTTAGAGATCGATATACAAGACAGTCCGCTTAAAATTTTGACACTAAAAAATTGTCGCAAATCGATTCTAAAGTTACTGATTACTATAGTGTATTATAGCAAAACGCGATCAATTACCCATGAATAATTGCACTTCCTGCCATAATTGACCTTCAAAACGCGAAGTATAGATTAACACTTATGTACTAATGCGTTTTATGTCAAAAAACGAAATTTGATCTTTTCACCATATTTTTTCTTTAACAGCCATTTAATCAAAATCTTCAATCGCGACTTTCCGCTCATTTTGCCAGAGCACCACACATATTTAGTCAAAACAAGCAAAGGCCTTGGGGTGTGGGGTGGTGCCATGGCCCGTGCAGGGGGCCCAATGAGTGCTTGTGTGGTACAGCTGCATCCCCCTAGAAATACTGCCCTCCCCCTAAAAAAAACAACTATCAGAGGGCATCTGCCTACTTTGCACCACTAGAGAAGCTATTTCATGCTGTGAAATGGCAGTAATATGCTATGTTAACACCTAACAAGGATAAAAATGCAATAATATTCTAGTGAAAATGAGGGACTCCCCCCCCCCCCACTGCCGTGGCCCTTGCAGGGAGCACAATTTAATACTTGTGAAAATGTCATTTATTGCGAATTCATGAAAAAAACGTACACACAAAATCATAGTGTTTTACAGTACATATAATTCTCTACATATTTACCTTTGATTTCTTAGTCAACCTAATAAGAAACCTCTCTGCTTGTTCGATAGCATAAACAAGGTTTGGTATAGATCTACTCTCTTTCAAAACGATGCGAGCTTTCCCTGACGTTCCTGCCCCTGCATCACCAGCGCCACCGTTGTCAGTTTTCTTCTTATCTTTTTTGCCTGCTTTACCACTCGGAGCAGCCATACGACTCAATTTTTCTGATTGGGCTTGCTGAAAAAATCAAGTGGAGAAATGATATTATTTGTTAGTTTCTTTTTTTTTTAACCAAGTAACCAACCATAAAAACGATCAATAGTCGCGGTCGTGGCCAAATTTGTTGCATTTTCTTTCCTTAGAGATGCAAATCCTCCATTGCTTTTCTTAAAAAATTAGTATTTGGTAGATTTATTTGTTCTGATAATGAATCTAAAGAAAAAAAAATATAGGTCACCGTGCTCATATTTGAGATACAGGCATTTCAAAAAGTACATAATTTCCAAAAAAATCGCCCCATTTACCATACAAAGTATAGGGAAAGCTCCAAAACATTGATCATTATGTGCTTGTAAAATAGTAGATGCTACATTGATTCTTTTAATTTTTACATATGTTAAAGCACTTTATGTGTACTTCAAAATACTGAAATAAAAAAATATGGCCACCATATTAGTTTTAAGAAAACGACCAAAACTGGTTATTTGATTACTTTGATGGCACATCTGCGTCTGCATAATATATTACACAGCTATGCGGTGCTTGATTAACCAACCGCGTTAGTAAATATGCGCTGTGTGCATTGAAATTTGCGCACGCAAAACGGATGCAAACATTTTGTTTGATTTTTTACTATTTATGAAAAAGATTGTTATCCCGCAGTTGTAAGTAACTGTGAAAACCCCTTAACATACTCCCAACCATATATCAACACCAAATTTTGACAGTAATCACTACAAAAATGTTTAAGATCTGAGTTAAATTACCAATTAATTTACATTTTATGACATATCTCCAAAACTATCATGAATTTTCAGGTGAAATTTTGGATTTATTATCAGAAAAACATGGGCTTCAATTTGACATCAAAAAATAAACTACTTCCGGTTGAGTCCTGGGGGATGACAATGTGATCAGAATTTACACCTTTAATTGCCACCTCTCTGATAATATCAATGAGTTAATGTCTCCGATTCGCTAAAATAAAAACCTTGTGAAAATGTCTACTTTTTCAATAAACACATAAGTTCGAGTTGTTTTGCAGACTAAAAATGTTGCGTCTTGCGTAATATCACTACACGGACCAACTACAACTTTATTTCAAAGGTCACATGCTCAATTTGAAAAACATTTCTGTTCACTTATTTCTCATCAAAGCTTATCAAAAAGACCACAATTTACGTTGATTTTACAAAATTAAGAATTTCTGATTTGTTGAATCATGTAGATTTTACTTTATTGTCAATCCAGTCAAAAAGAAAGAAGTTTCCCTACTGCTGATAGTATACTTCTATACTTTGATCAACAAACAGTTAACAGTTAAGGTCGGGAAAGCACCAGATTTTGCTCATATTGTGTGTTTTTGTGAAAATATTATGAAAATAGTGTAAAATGCACCCAAATTTTATAACTTAGGTGCTTTTTAAAAAAAATATTCAAAAAAAAGAAATTATTTTCTGACCGACCAACTAATTTTTTCAGAAATTCCACTTGAGGGCAACACAACAATTTTTATTCTTGGCCTAATGATAATAGTATCCACTTCATAAACTAAACAAATGGAACATTTTCATTTAAGTTATAATTTCGCAATAATTCTATGAAAATTTTGCAAATCTCATCAAAAACTGTGCAAATTTTTCGCCATTTTGACCCGGAAAGACCTTACTTTTTGGTGAATTTTGCCCAAAGACTCCCATTTTTTTGCACTTTTTCACTGAAAGATCCCCTTTTTTACCAAATTTGTCACCGAAAGACCCCTACTTCTAAGGTACTTTAGGTAAGCTTGATGGCACTCATGTGAGTACCCCCCCTCCCCCCGGGAGGTGCACTCAGATTCTAGACTTAAATAGCTTACCTGTACATAATTAATCATAGCGTACGCATGTCTTGTAAGATTCGATGCAAATAACTTGACTAACTTCTCAAATCTTGGTGACATGTGACCAGTCTGTTGGGTGTAGAGCAGCAAATACTGTAGAGAGAATACAATGAGACTTAGGTTATATAACAATGTAATAGTAGTAAGCCAATATGTTAAATCCGGTTTTATCTCCATCACGGGGGTGGCTGGATTCACCTCACACTCATGGTAACCGTCTTCACTGCCTCCCTCCACCTCACCAGATTCAACGCGTCCTCCCTCCCTAACCCAGCCCTTTTAATCTCTTCCTCCACCTGCATCCTACAAGTCTTCCTCGGTCGCCCCTCTCCTACTAAAACCACCCACCACAAAATCAAGGGCCCTTCTAAGAACATGCCCTTCGTCCTTCCTCAGAACATGCCCATACCAACGCACACTATTCGCCTTCGCCAAACTGTCCACTGCTTCTTCCACATCCAGCATCTGCATCAAGTCCTCAGTCTTCTTCCTATCCCTCAACTTCACTCCACACATCAATCTCATCATCGCCCACTCCGCACTCCTCAAAATTCCCATCTCATTTTCGCCCAGACACCACGTCTCGCTGCCATACAACATCACCGATCTCACACAGCTCTTATACACCGTTCCTTTTATCTTCAAAGGAAATCTTTTCCCATTCCCAAGTAACAACTCTCTACATTCGCTAAACTTCACCAACTTAGTCATGTGTACAACGATTTGATCAAGATGACGCCATCACCTGATGACGTCATTAGACAATATCCGACTGGATCAAACACAATCCACTGAGGAAGACAGCAGAAAGGACTGTTGAAACTGTCGGGAAAATAAGGTAGTTTTAAATTTGGAATTTGGTTATAAAAGTTTAAATATGTTTCATGGACATTACTGATGAATCTGTTCACTATACTTTGATCAACACCAAATAGGCGGGCCTCTTCACATCGTGAATTAATACAGATAAGCGTGTGCGTAGTTGGGCACATGTACATCATTGCTGCAGGAGACGCAGGGCGCGTTGCACGCGTGACTCGCGCATCAGTATCTACGGCGCGCGTATAACTGGGATTATGTTTACTTGCGGATGAAGAAAAGCCTCATAATTCCCGCCTATTTAGTTTTGATCAAAGTATACTTATAAAGTTGTGCTTACATATTTGGTGAGAAGTGTGAGTGTATTATACAATCTTGTGATGGTTTTAAGACATGCATCCGTACACGCCCCCGCTGGGATCGATGTCTGAATCACTTCCTGGAAGACGTTGACCAAGGTACCGAGACGAGAACACACGGCCTTCTCCTCGTCTTCAGCTTGGGTGCTGCCAACGACATCTATAGGTAGAAATAACATCAATATTAATCAATACTTTGCACAAAAATATATAAGCAAACTAAAAACTACAATCTTTGTCAAAAGTGTTGGAGCAAAAAACAGGCGTTGAAGAAAATGCATCCCCCGTACCCCCATACAATGTTGAAGGACCAGGTGTCATTTCTGTCCACAGGGGGAACCAACATTGAGACAGGGGTGCAGGGAGGGGGTCAGTGGTTGGGGAAGGCTCAAGCCTTGCTGACCAAAAAATGACAATTTCAGTACCCGGAAATTTACAAAAATGTGGCATTTTAATGCATCAATTTTCGGATGTTGCTCTAACTGCTTTTGACAAAGATTGTAGCATTATGTCATAAATCACATGATGTTGGAATAAAGACACTGTGAAATTGAAATTTAAAGTTTGAAATATCATCTGGAGAAGATCAAAATGGAACAATATCGCGGATTGCCCGGTTCAATTTTGATGAAATGGTGTAACTGATAATTGATGACAAATAGTTGGTAACCAAAATCAAGAAAATAGATAAAAAGATGGGTTTCTTGATTTCATGGTTATAAAGGGGGTTTTTATAAAAAGGGTGGATCAGAATTATAAAGGGTGTGTTCTTAACTGAGACTAAAATTTTGATCAAATGCAAAAAGCGAACCCTAGAACCCTATTTCATTTTCAGACTAGTGAACCTTTGGACTGACAAACCTTCTGACTAGCAGGCTGTAATCTTCAAAACACTCGGTATTAAATTTTGCAATCTAAATTGGTCAAAGGGTGGGTTTTGACTTTACAGTATAAAGGGTGTTTTCATATAAAGGGTGGGTTAAAATAAAATGGGTGGGTTAAAAATGGCACTGCCAATTATGTGACATGTACAAAAAGTTGGGACAAAATATACCACTGTACAATTTCAAAGGAAGGGATAGGAGATGAGGGGGTGGGGCAAGTTGCCCCGGGGCCATCTCCGAGGGCGCCAAATTGTCACTACATAAATCAAACGTTTCGGGCAGCATTGGGGGCAGCAAGAGGGGACATGTTACTAATATTACCCAATTTTACCAAGTTCTAAAAAAAATCTGGAAATGAATTGGCCAGCAAAATCTTGGCTTACCCATTCCGACAATCAAAATATTTTTAGGCTTGTCAAAGGCATTTGACAACATAGATCATAAGATTTCACAAATTGAAAAGTCATTGGTGTAGTGTTTTTAAGTTTGAATGGGGTAGACTACTTTACAAACCTTGTTGGTCTTCCTCTTTAAGCTTGTTTAAATATGTTTTGTTTTTGCTGCACACCTGTGTTCTTTTCTGTCTTTTTTTCAAAGCTGCGGGAATATAATTATTTGTTGGTGTACATTTTTGCACTATTAACATAAGGGCGCTAATTCATTACTTGCCCTGACACCAAGATTCATGCAAGATTCATTATATTTTATTTCTGCTAGTGGCTCATAGCCAAATTACAAGAAATATTACATTATATTAAAAATATATAAAACATCAAGATTGCAGTTTGAATTGTACTCAGATGCCGTGGAAGAGCTGAACCTCCAAACGCTTTTGAATAGGTGTCTACACCTTTGCAAACAGTTTGCTCAAAAATGCTGTGATTCTGACAGGTAGCCCAGATGGTTTCAGGGAAACAGTAAGACCCACCAAATGAGTCTGAGACATACCCTGAAGCAGACAACCCGAGATGCCGACAAGTACAAAAGCAGCCCCATCCATTACCTTACCAATTTGCTCAACCATTAATTTGGGGGGTTGGCTGCAGCATTGAGGGGGAGGGAGTGTGGTGGTGAGTAGGATGCTGAATTCAGTGTCACCAGGGCCGTGTCTCTCTCGCGTTTTAGCTGAAGCCTTTTTTGACCATATATGGTAGTCATTAAGGTAACATTAAGGTAACATAGGCGGGGTCTATCTGACATTCTGTCAATCAAATGTGCAACCATGCGCAGGACATTGCACATGGGAATCCCTGTGTGTGTGTGACTTGAAATCTTAAGCTTAATCAGCGCAGATCAGCCAATTTCAAATGGAAATTTCACTCTTTATGTAGGTGAGCTTATAGAACCATCAGCCAAAAGTTGTTCAGAATTAGTGTATCTAATGCTCTATGTTCAAGGCCATGACACCGCCAGCGTAAGACGTACTACACAGCAGTCTGTCATTTCGAGTCAATAAATCTCTAATTATTGCCACCATACCAGTATTTTTGACTGATAATAATATTTGGCAAGTACCAAGGACTATTCTGGACTATATTATAGCAGCCAAAGGTAAATTATGAATACCAGAAGTGGCAGA
>JXSR01S020142.1:15323-28383 GCA_000969725.1 Ophiothrix spiculata | reverse complement strand
GCAAGTGTATCCTTCATATGCACTGTTAGTGCATAGAAAAGTCATGAAACGGTAGTTATAATTTGTGTAGAGGTCAGTAGTAACGTAGATCACGGAAAGGTAGCTCACTGTTTTTGCATGTTTTAATGCACAAAACATACATTAGACCATTTACTTAGTAAATTCTAATATAAACAAAGTTGTAGTGTATACCTCTATCACATACTAACATGGAATTGCTGCAATGTCTATGGTTACTGAGATATATGGTTACGTAGCTCACATTTCTTAACATGGTCGGTTCAAATTTTCATGTTCAACACTTTCTTTCGTCAAACATGAATAAATTTGACATTTTCTATTATGGTTTTCAAATTCACTGGAATGTTTGCTGTCAGCATACTTAAATTTTGT
The DNA here is from genome assembly GCA_000969725.1 of Ophiothrix spiculata. NCBI lineage: Eukaryota > Metazoa > Echinodermata > Ophiuroidea > Amphilepidida > Ophiotrichidae > Ophiothrix > Ophiothrix spiculata. The sequence continues at coordinate 27,990 of JXSR01S020142.1, read as the reverse complement.
TGGAATTGCTGTTTTTCCCCATCAAATAATGGTATGCCAAACTTAAGTAACGTAGCTCACACGATGTTGGTGGAAAATGAATTTAGTTTTTGAATTACGGAAAGATGTCATCAAATTTGGAAATCATTGTTCAGATTCAAAATGCTGATCGTTTAACTGTTTAAAAATTATAATAGGCTTGAAAAAGTATTATTACTAAAAGAAAATGAGCATGTCCAAAAGTAACACTTTTGCTATGGAAACTCATTTTTAGCTATTTTTCACGTTTTTCGCTACTTTGAAGGCATAAATCAGAGTCATAATGGCATTAAAAGTATGACAAACCATATATGACCAAGCAGATTTTGACAAGCCCTACCCGAAAATTGCAGTATTGGAAGAGATAAAGGCACTGGAAGGTTTTTGTGGACAAAAGAACGTAAAACATGCTATTGGCACCCAATTTTTCGGAATGAGCGATATGGTATCAGAGATATGATTATGTGATCCTTCAAATTAAAACAATGAAAAATTTAAGAATTTTCAACATTGCCCTGTAAATCAATATTCCCCTTGATCAAGTCATATAAAATAAATATGGATAGCCAATATGTTGACAAATGTCAACCAAAGTTTGATAAACAATGGAAAATGTAAGTAAAGGGAAATTGCACTCCCGAACACAATTAGTACAATTCAAATCTTCAGCTAATTTCAGAACGCCTGTCGTTGTTATGACTCAGATATTTTGCAGATAATTTATTGTACAGTTTAAACAGAAATCCAGAGTACAGGACCCCATTGTTTGTAAATGCAACCCCTGCATGGATTTTTTTTCAAATTGTCCAATAAGTATATATTTTACCTATAGCCGATGTATTGATTAGCTTGTCATTTCTGGTTGTATGACCTAATTTTGACAACATTTGACATTGGTTTCTAGATCTAAAAGTATTTGGTTCCAATTTTACCCAAGCTAACTTTTACCACCAAAAGTGCATATTTTGGCTCTAGGGCCAAAATGTAAATTTTTGCGAAAATCAACATCATCATGTATTCAGCATGAAACTCTGCTCTTGAAATGTATACTTTCATATGGATCTAACTTTTAGATGAGGAGTTATAAAGAAAAAAACAACCTTTCCCAAAATAATGGGTTGGTGGCACCCAACATTACTGTTATGTTTCATACTGCAACCAAATGCAATCTTGTTAAGTGTTGTACATAAAATCTAACGGATCAAGTTTTAAGTGGTGTCGTATAAGCCGCAGAGGCTTTTGTCGCTGCATAAATCAATGTATATCAGTTCGGCGGAACTCACAATTCGAATACTTATCCGAATTTGGATACTCCGTATCAAAATTCTGATACCCGTATCCGAATTTGGATTAGATTAAAAACAGCTGAAACGGGATATCAGCTGAAAGTAATATTCAGCTTCGCCGCGCACCATACCGGTATGTATAAAAGTCAACATTATCATCATTTGTCATCTAAATTCTAAGAAAGTTTTGGCTAAATTATTTTGCCTTCTGTGATAAGGAGCTATCAGGACATGTTTCGAAGCTGTCCCGCTGGAATTGCACAGATGGAAATGACATTTCCACAGATACATTTATCATAAATGCAAGAAAGATGTTATACGTGTACTTGCCAGCTTGCGCTATTGATTTGATTCCTGTGCCACGACAGGCGTATCAGAATTCAGATACCTCTCCATATCCTTATTCTGATACGGGTATCACAATTTGGATACAAAATGTGAGTGGGTATCCGAATTCGGATATGTATGTGAATTGTGAATTCCGCCGAACTGATATAATCCGCTGTATATATTCCAAAATTTAAGGCAATTCCTTTGTCAATGTACAAACCTTGTTGATCTGTCCTAATAGGCAACTTGGTTGTGATTGGTTGGTTAGTATGTTGAACATCTGGTCTGGATGTTGGAACTCCTAAAACAAACAAACAAACACATGAGGGACACATGCTAGTCCATGGAAAACTCATGGTTTGTTTCACTACAAATATACAAACCTGAAAATCTGATAGGCTCATTGAAGCAAGATGGCAAAAGTACTGTAAATAGGGGTACTTTTGCAAGCAGAATTTTTAGAGAAAGGAGATAATCACAACCTTTGTGCACATGTTAATTAAGCATTTTTTAAGCATCACTACACATATCGATATATATTCATGGGGGTTTTCAGCTCTGAAAATGACACTCGCTAAAGAACTTTTTAAAAGACAACTTTCTGAGAATTTCCAAAGCCAATTTTTCACTTTCCAAATTGCCAAAAGAAAATGTGCCTCCTTAACTGAATGTCCAGAATGTAAAATTCACGTTCACATTAACTGATTATGTGCGAATTCAAACTTGTAATCAGGGTTAGCACTAAAGAGACACTTTTAGTTTTTTGCGCCTTGAGGTGACTTGAAACTTTAAGCTTATTAATCAGCCTATTTCAAATGGAAATTTCACTCTTTTTGTAAGTGAGCCTATAGTACCACCAGTTGTTCAAAATCAGTGCAAATAATCATGTATGAGTCTGGATATAATTATTTTTCACTTTTATTGCACTGAAAATGCGAGAGAATTTCCACTCGATGGCCAAACATTTTTTTGGCAAAAAATGTGCATACTAATGAGCTCACACGTGATCTGCGTTTCAAAGATTTCCAATTTTTTAAAAATATATCTGTTTAGAGTACCTTTAAATTAATACCAAACAGAAAATAAAATAAAAATAGGAAGAAAGGAAAAACACAACAACAACCAAACATAATTAGTACAATTTTTATCTTGGTCCTGATTTCATTAAGATATAGTAATTCTTATCTGAGTGCACAAACCTTGTTGATCTGTCCTAGTAGGCAGTTTGGTTTTGATTGGTTTGAAGGGTTGAATAGTATGCTGTACATCTGGTCCTGATGTGGGGACTCCTGATAAATAAAAGACTTCCTGGATTAGAAAACACTTAAGTGTCTTATGTTTCATTCACTAAATTGCTTGTACAGTGTGTCCTAGAATAAACCTTACAATCTTTGCGTGCAATTTTCATGGGTTTAACGGATAGTCAGATAGTACGTATGTAACAGGGATGGTTATGGCTTTTTGTAATTTTGCCTGAATTTGCCTGAAAATGTGAATTTCCCAATACTTTTGTACAGTGAAGATCCAAGCATTTTTGCCTGAATTCAGGCAAAAACCTGAAGATAATCATGCCTGATGTAAAGATTGCATTTTATAGCCCATGAGTTGAACTTTTAGATACCGTTTGTTTCATTTCAATCAGTAGTATTCAACAAAAGTTATGTTGTATCAAACTTTTGGGTGGATTTTTGTTTGGTCCAATGTCATGATTATTGGCCATAAAGTAAGGGTGTTTCTGAATGGAATAAAAATGAGTCACCTTGGAAAACTTATCATATCTGTCTTATTTTTACATCAAATTTATTCATTTTTTCAGCATAGATAAAAGAAAGCATGTTCGTAGTAAAGAAGTAAACATCGTTACGGTTGAGTGAACAGATCAATGACAATACTCAATAGTGCTTCATTCAAGGGGAACTTACAAACTCGTGAAATTGGACCAGCAAATTTTACATTCAATTATTTGACAAAGCATAACTTTTGTTGTACATTACCGATTGAATTGAAACAAACGGTATCTGAAAGTTTAATTCATGGGCTATAAAATGCAACCTTTACATACTTTCGAACTATCCGTTAAACCCATGAAAATTGCACGCAAAGATTGTAAGGTTTATTCTGGGACACACTGTACCTGTGTTGGTACAGGGTGCCAAATTGCTTAATGACATTTTTGATACATCATATCTTATGTCAAATAAGGCCTTATAATTTGCAAGGAGGCTATCTAGAACATAAGCAGCCTGATCTTGATAAAAGGAGGTATTTTAAAATGTCATTGTAAGTGTAACTTTGATATGTTTGTTAAGCATGTTAAGTGGTAATGCTGTTGAGCATCATTTAATAATAAGCATTCTTGAAATGGGGTTATAGCTTACAAATAAAAACATTTAATGACCATTATATAAATCATTAGGATATTAAACACCTTAATCATACATCTTTTCATGAACATTATAAAACCATTATAAAACCTGTTACGCTGTCTAGGTCATTAAAATATTCATGAATGATCCTTCAAACATTTATTCCTCCCTGACAAAATAAGTCACACATTATTTTTTTTCTCTAAGTATGAAAGTGGGCGCTTTATGTTTGATGTAATTTACGTTGAAAGTGCTTTTTAAAATAAGCAATTGTGTCATGTTTGATACCAAAATAATTCTACAAGTTGCTTCTATCAAAAATGTCTGTAGTCGCAATAAGAAATCTTGAATTTAAGGTAAAATGTGCATTTACTTTTTGAACAAGTCAAGGCCTTTATCTCTGTTTATATTTGGTCCATTGGTCTTTATTTGTACGGCTTCCAGAACGTGAAACGCCAAAGGGAAACGTTTGATTTCATTTTATTCTTTCTTAATTCATATACATTTCTTTACATAATGGATGAAGGACTGAAAGTTATAAGAGAACGTAACAACTTCAAGCATATACACTGTCAATATGTCATGAAAAATACAGGAAATAGCCTCCGGAGATGCCAGTATATGTATCACTGAAAACAACCTGAACCTTTCAAAAAAATCCTGAAAATGCGCGTAAATTTTGGCAAAAACGCTGAATAAAGGGCTGAAAATATATAAAAACTTTTGGATTAAAAAAACCTGAAATCAGGTTAAAACAGGACAACTGGCATCTCTGAGCCTCTAGCCGACTTGATTTTTTCATAAAGTTCTACATTCACAGCTTTCATCTTGCAAGAAAATCATCTTCACAAAAACTCCATCTTAGAAAAAAAAAACATATTTTTGAGCCATACTTGAGTCACAATGACTACAAAAGTGTAGTCAGGGCCGTGAAACTCCTATTCCGAGCCAATAGACAAAATGTATACCCACCACGAATAGGTCACGCACAGGTCACGTAAAGAACTGATCTATTACTCGAATTTGTATACTGGCTATTCAACCCGTACAAATCAAACGCTTCACTAGTGTTGGTGACAATGCAACGACTGTAAAAGAGATATACATCACTTCGCGGAATGTCGTAAACAACTTCGGATTAACGCGCAGATAACAATAGGGATAACCCTAGTATGTGCATAATGAGGGTTATTATGTGACGTAGTATGGTACATCATTTACATTTAGGGTGGATTTGAGGAATGTAAGTCCCTCGTTCTTATTGTCCGGGTTGTACAGTAAAGTATAGGCTAACAACTCTCACGCAACATTAGTTTCACGCTTTACTCTGTTATGGTCTATGGAAGACGGACTACCATTTCAGGGGACTAAGATTCCTTTCACACTGGGGCAATTTTCAACCAGCCAGTTTCAATTCCCAATTCTCTCTCTCTGTTCCCGGGTGTAGTCATGCAAGCATACCTGGGCATGGGGGTGTAGGCACAACTGTGTCTTGTATGATGGGCAGATTGAGTGGTATTCCTCCAAGAATTGTCGACCTCAGTGTTCCGCCTAGTAGCACACCACCTTCCACTGGGTGCATTTTAATACTGATTGACATATCATCTGGAATGATCAAAAAAGAAACAGGATTATTTCATTTTATAAGAAAATACTTTACTGGTAAACAGTGGCATACTCAATGGGGGACTGGGGGGGCATGTGCCCCCAGTTCAGTATGTCAGCCGGGGGAAAAGGCCCATTCGGGGATATGGACAATAAAAAATAGAAAAAAGAAAGGGAAAGAGAGAAAGAAATTGAAAAAAAAGAGAAGAAAAATAGTTTGAAATGTAATAAAGTCGTTGAAAAAGATGTCTGTGTGCTTGTGAATTTTTTTTAGTCAGGGCTGTGAAACTCCGATTACAGCCAATGTACAAAATGTGTACCCACCATGAATAGGTCATGCAGAGGTCACGTAAAGAAAGAACTGATCTATTACTCGAATCTGTGTGCTTGTTAATTTTTTTTAGTCAGGGCTGTGAAACTCCTATTACAAGCCAATGGACAAAATGTGTACCCACCACGAATAGGTCATGCAGAGGTCACGTAAAGAAAGAACTGATCTATTACTTGAATTTGTATACTCGCCATTCAACCCGTACCAATCAAATGCTTCACTAGTGTTAGTGACAATGCAACGACTGTAAAAGAGATCTACGTCACATTCAGCATGATCCAGTTCTTTAGACCCTACAGTTGAAATCTTAAAATCGGTTGTATTCAATGGAAAATTGAAATTTCTTTTTTTGACTTATATGCACTCTATGGGGTAAAAGTAATGTTTTACCAATGAAACTTAAAACTCTTTCCTGGAATATCAAACTGTCTCAAAGAAACCCGTAAGGAACTTGGGGAGCTGATCTGGGCAGCAATCAAGGTTCAGCACTCAAAGAGGTTGCCGCAGAATCTGAAATGATCTTGGTGTGGAATAGAGCTTTACAGTATTACACATACTATACATGGTGGTAGAGGTGACTACTTACTTGTAACTGGCACTGTCACATTTGATGTGACATTTTGTGCAAAATGGAAGTTTGTATCTGGTGAGTCAACTTTAACATACAATGTGGGTGGCTGGGCACAGTGGTATAGCTTCAACATCAATACATAGTTATTGACCTGTAAACAAACATGAAAACCATCACATGAATTTCACAACAGCAGTCATATTGGCTTGGCGTCCAAAGACATTCGCTCATCCAAGTGACATTCGCTCACCCTACCAAGAAAACTTGGCTCCAACGGGAAGCGAAATTCGCTAACAAATTTCACAACATTTGCTACACTTCAGATTGAATTGAAGCGAAGATCGCTCCAAATATTCTCGGGTTTGCTTATTCAATAATTATAGCACTACAACATGCACGAGTGACATTCGCTTTCATCGATTCAAATGATGTTCGCGCAATGAGTGTGACATTTGCTCTCTGTTTTAGCGAATAAGTCAGAGCAAATATCAAGAGCGCATGTCTTTGGACGCCAAGCCTACTGACACACACCACTAATTAAATTGTGTGTACTTTCCTATGTGAATCACTTGACTGATGCTGTGCGAGTGCGTAGCGACCCCGCTCTGTGCTCTGTTGCGCGCTACTATTACTTGACTAAAACGCAATACGCATCTTACATTTTCCCACCAAATTGTGAGTAAGCAAGGAACAATGCTTGACTGACTCAATAGCCGCATTCTCAGTCAAATTACCATTCTGTTGACAGTACGGTGGCAACATTTTAAAGATCAGTAAGTTTCCAAATTTTGTGTACAAGTCAGTGGCTCTTCCTCCACTGGCCACCTCCCCTTTCGAATACCCGTAATTTGATCCCAATGCCAAAATAAAATGGCGGCGAGTCTGGTATCTCCTCTTTAAATCTATGCACTCACCTCATATACTGCATGACATGACATGCCCATGCAGTTTGCATCAACTTGACATGAATCAAAGCCATAACCACTAATTGAAGCCTGTGTCATGCTGTTCTTTATTTGATTCCACGCTGCACATTCGGCAGCCATATCTGAAGGGGGCGCTTTCCGAAAAGCGAGTAGTGGTTGAGGTGGTGCAGCTGGTAATACTGGTTTAGTTGGTACCGGTGTCTCTGTAAGACAATAAACAACCACAATGAAAAGTGTGATTATACAATGTGGGCACAATTTTGGACATTTCATTGACACATTGTTGTGCTACTCCTTCAACTGGCTGCTATCCCAAAGGAATAATAACCCTTAATTACACTTTTAAAAGTGCAGAGTTCTTGCAAACCACAGTGTGTCCAAGGCTTTATCATTATCACTACACTGTGACCAGAGCCTTATCATTTCATTATCACTAAATATCATTCAGGTTTCTTGTTTAGTTCTGGAGATATGCAAATTAATTCCATTTTTGTATATAAATTTTGAAAATTGGATAATTAAATTGCATATTTTATGCTGGAATAACAGCGACCCACTCACTTAAAGTGATACTATAAAGTGTTAAAAATGAAGCGCCGCCTGGCACCCATGACTTTTGATTTTTTGGGCTTATTGAGTTTGTTTTTTGGTAGATATGAATACCCTCCAAACGATTTGGCTCAAAGATGCTAACTTTTTTTGTTATGGCTATTTGTTGAATTAAATTCGGGATCCCAAATTTAATTCCACATGAACTACTATAGGAAAGCATGCTGTGTGCTTTTTATCCATTCTTTGGTGGGAAAACAATTTTTTTCAAAAATACACTTGAAAACGATTTTAGATAGTCACATTCCTCCATGCTGTTTTAAATATAAACCATTTTTGATCAAAATCTTAAGGTATTGCTTTAATAGGATCAACTTAGTTCTAATGGGTGTGGAATATATGCAAATAAACAAAGTTTAAATTTTTGCCAAAATTATGCAAATTAGGTACTTGACTAGCATATTTCAGGCTTCGATCACAGGAAGGAAAACTTTATCCTAAGCCCAATCCAATTAACAAAAGTCATGAGTGTGACAGTAGGATGTGTGGTTTGCTAGATAAAGTAGACACAAATTTAGGCTCACCAAAATGAAACATACACCCCGTATACACACTCAATGTAGTACATAACACACCCTTTCTTGGCTACAGCCAGGGAGAAAAAAATTATGAAGTTGGTTCAACAATTCCAACTCATATGACACGCTTATGATTGACAAATAAAAAGAATCTATTTGTGAGGCATATAATATAAAATATCAATATTTCAAACTCTCTGCAAAATGTGCCAAGGGCATGTGGATTTACAAGGTTAAGGAAATACAGTGCATTTTGAATCACCTTCACCTTTCCTTTTTATGAATAGACCACTTTCAAATGAAAGTAGAGTAAATCTGAGAGTTTCTGCATGATCAACCATATTCCTAAGTTGGGCACAGATGACGTCATGCAAAACAACTTATGAAATTTTTTTGATTGCGCAGAAACTCCTAAATTTACGGTACTTTCAAGATGTATTAAATGGGACATGTGAAAGTGGTCTATTCACATGTCTCCTGTCTCGGTGCTAAATTTGGAGAGAAAGTCATAGCTACCTCTTGCTAATTTGAATACAACAAGTTACAAATTTTGTCAGTGAACCAAGCTAGAAAAACAACCCTTTTCATGGAGCATGAACTCTCAACAGAATACGGTATGATTCAACTAGGTATTCAAACACGCCACAGAGTTGTTCATCGTGAATCAACAACAATGCATCGAAGCGTCTGCATATTTTTATCGTGCGAGGGTGGCTTTAGCCACCTGAGCCTGATAAATATATGCCGCATCGGATGCAGAGTTGCTGATTTGTGATGAACAACTCTGTGGCGTGTTTGAATACCTTTCAACAACGAAAATCTTCCTGAAAACGTATGAATTAAATTCTAAATGTTTTCAATTTAACAGATAGGCCTACTCATCTTCATAAAAATATTTAGCATATCTGAAGCAAATTGTGCTGCTTTGTCGTTATCAATTTTTCCCAAGCACCGGCCTTTTGCACGTACTTTAAGTGCTCCTACTTATGTGTACTGCGTGAACGCACTTCCGTAAACGCATGATGCGCTAATTTGAATATCAACTGTGGATTCATCACGAATCAACAACAGTAAGTACGCTCCAGTATAAGTACATACAGTGAATTGTTGACCTAATCAATCAGCTTGTCATAGCTAGTCCATCCAGATGGACCTCAAATGTGAAACTTGCTTCAGAGGTAGATGGACTAGTCATAGCAAGCAGCTAGCTATGACAACTGGTAGCAACAAATTTCAACAAAACAATCACATAACGTACTAAATTGACAAGAGTGTAACACCAGCATCAGAGCTCTGTTAGTCCACCACATTTAAATGGCCATGGCAGGGTGGGACACTCAATTCAGCTACACACAAAATAAATAATACAGATTGGTGCTACCTTCATCATAGAGTGCAGATCTAGATCAATCCACATCTCTGTAAGCCACTTCGCATCTAGTTTGCATCTACATGGGCACAAGAACTGTATCTGCAAATGCAAGCCATGCATTAGATCTGGATCTAAGATGTGGATTCATCAGGATCAGTGATATAACCTGATTGTAGACTTACCACACGGTGGGATAGGAACAGGTTGGTTGACAAGGAGCGGCGCTTGATGACACTCACGGTTTGGATTCAAGAACACCATAGGAGCTATGCATGTATTCATTTGAAGCTGAAGAGGCAAAGACAACATGTTGATATTAGCGTATAGTTTGTGGTCTAATCTTTAAGGGGCAATTCATGATCCACTTTTCACCCTCAAGGTCACCTCTATCGAAATCAAGTTTTTTAGCTTATAAGAATCCTCAACTGGTATATGTTACAATCCGAAAACCATTCATCCATATGTGCTATTTTTGAGAAAAAAGAGAAAATGTGTCAGTTTCTAATTATTGTCGGGGCCCCGACAGTAATTACAACACAGTAGCCTATTGGGATTTTCAAAATGCTGAAAAACTTGTATCTTGGGAACGAACGGTCAGAATTAAGTGAAATTTTCAGTATATATTTATAGTGTACTCTTCTTTTTATTTAGCTACAATAGATGCGGGGTTTTTGTCACATCAAAACCATGAATTGCACCTTAGAATCAAAACATTTTCTACCTCACTAAACTATATCATATAAACTTCTGTAGAAATCTTGAAATTACACTAATACGGTCTTTCCTTCAATTCATGATGACTGCTAGACTATATCAGCAGTATGTGGATTTTGAGTCCTGAATAACCGGAATGGAGTTGGAACAATAGGAGATAGAATACCCTGCTCTTTACTATACCGACTGTGATTTACATGTACAGGTATGATTTTTCAGTACATATGGGACCGATGGCTTTACGTTTCCTCTGAAGGATGATGATCTCTCATGAAACATTTAACCAACTCTAAAATACTTCATGTAAGGGGCGGAGAAGATTGAATATCTGACCCCATGCTCCAATCAAGATATCTTGGCAAGGATTTTGAGATTCCATCCCACTACACTATAGCACCCCTTTAGAATAAACAAAGTAAAATTCAAATATGCACACCATTTTTTGAGCAAATTTCTAGCCTACAACATGGCAACTGTCGAAATAAAACTCAAATTTCTCTGTTGGATATCTTGCTGATAGATGCCCTCTTTACTCCTTGTGATATTTAAGAAGATTTTACTGAGGGCAGTATTCCAGATTTTGGAAACAAAAACAAAAATATGCAATGCACTGAGCATGTGCAGATTTGAATCTGCACTGGACACAATCACACTGAACATGTGCAGATTTGAATCTGCACTGGACACAATCACACTGAGCATGTGCAGATTTGAATATGCACTGGACACAATCACACTGAGCATGTGTAGATGAGAGTTTTAAGCAGTGCTGATAAATAAATATCAAAATGTTCTATTTACATCAAAGCAAATCAAGTTGAGAAAAGCTGAACTTTCATTACCCTTTCACGTCCTCTGCTGCGCAATGATCCATTTGCGTTTTGAGTGGCGATTCAATTGCAGTGTTGTTTATGATGAAAATGATCAGAATGGCATTTGCATTGGGTATAAATTCAGCTCAAGTACACTGCTGCTCTAAAGTATTTCCGCACAAAACTTTAATTCAGCCATATATCAAAAGGCGTTTATCCGATTTTCATCATTTTTTGACAGAGTCTGTATTATCAAAGTAACTATTCCGGAATTGCATTCATTGCATTTGAAAATATGGCATGTAATGCATATTACTACTTTCGTCTGAACATAAAAAAAATTGAGTTTATATACATATCTGCGCATTTATTTTAAAACTTATGACATGAAAATATTCTATCCTGTTACAAGGTAATAATGAGGTTATGAAAAATTGATTAGTTACATAGTAATTAGATTTGTACTTGTGGTGTATTTGTATATGGTCGATGAAATCAGCCATTTTTATAGCAATGGAAGATCAAATATTAAAGAAACATTGATTTATTCATATTCATATTGAATAGATAAGTTACGTATAATTATAATTCTAGGTCGTTTAATATAAAAAACGAGGTTTTTGAACGTTTGTAATTGTGGGGAAATACTTCAGAGTGGGAGTGTATGTGTCTTTTCATATAAAGTGCACTCTCAATTATCTATCCTTTAGCTTCAGAATGGTTTTGGTAGCTGTTATAGATGTAAATATTTCAACAGTTTTACCATATTCTACTTGGACGGATACTCACCGATGTATCTATTGAATCCAGACTAGCTGAAGGTTGCATAGTGACAGTCAGATTAGCAGTCGTACCAGGAGGCATCCCAACACTCTCTGTGAAAGAAAAAACAGTTGAAATTCAATTGTGTTTACTAAAAATTTTTTACCTGTTCTTGATGTCGAGTGACGTATGTGATGCAAAATGCTCAAAATTGCGATTTTCAAAATCATATCTATTTCTAAACATTATGTACTTTTAGCCCGTACATGAAGCACATATCCTAAAAGCTCTTAAAGGGCAAAGGAAATGATTTCTGCAATTATTGTAAAACAATAGAAAATTAAAATTACATGACCATTGAGAAGTTTTAAATACATAGTTGTTTATAATTACCCATCATAAATCAATTAATTAGGCAGTAATTATTGACATATCCATCTACACCAA
>JXSR01S020139.1:9680-20789 GCA_000969725.1 Ophiothrix spiculata | reverse complement strand
TAAGACAATCGACAGAAAATATAGGGCTTACTAAACTTTGGAACGCGTTTATCTCAGTTATACGTTTTACTCCCTGACAAACTTTGACGGACCATTCTTGACTTCTGGAAATCGTGTGAAGTTTATTAAGGTGTCATTTTAATCATTAAAACATGGTCTTTGCAAATAATTAAAAAGGTGAAAATGACAAAAGCTGGCATTTACTGCTGGTTTGGGCTGGACGGTCACATATGGTCTTAAAATAATCAGTGTTAGAAGAAATTTCTTGTCAGTTCATGAGTTTTGAAAGCTTCATACATTGACACCAACATACTGGCTAATTACTCAGGCGACCTGCCTTTAAAAATGTTGTTGGATACGGCTGGAAAGATGATGAAGGGTGTGTGGTAGTATAATATAATATCGCACATCCTCCTTTATCTTTCCAGCCTTATCCAACAACATATTTTTAAGATTGGCATATTGCTCTCATACACTATCCCACTTTAACGGTTTATTGAATTACATCAAGGCAAAGCCCTGCATAATCCCCGTGTTCATTAATTGATCAATTGCTAGTACTAGTATATTGCATGACTGGACTTCCATTATCATCCTACCCAATGCGAGACAAAGCCTGATAACAGGTTGAGCAAGGTCATGTATTTGATCTCAACAATAATGAATCTTTGAATCTATTTCTTGAATTCATCATTTTTAGATGAAATAAATATAAACAAATAAATAAATAAATAAATAAATAGATGAATAAATAAAAAGATAAATAAATAACAATAATTAAAATCTTATGTTCAGGAGAAAACGCATAGAAATATAAAATCGTTATAATCAGTCCAGGATTCGAACCAACGATTTCCATGGACTATCATTTTGTACGGGAGTCTGACGCCTTACCGACTGAGCTAATCGTAGGAAATGAACGTGTTAAAACACGATTGTATAAGTTGTATGATGTTGATTTGTTTAACTACCAAAAAAATGATTGGCGCTTTACACAACTAACAGTGTGTACATTAACCATACGTTATGTTCACAATTAGCCTAGATCTTCCATCACTTGATATAATAATAGAGGGCTTGCGTTATTAAGAGATTGACATCAACACATGCAAAGTCTGTTGGGGATTTGATTTTCAATACGTCAAATTGACGAAAGGTGCCTCTGAGAGAATATATAAAGTATTGTTTTAGTTATCATAATAAAAATCCTTAAAGCTTTATTGGATATTGTTGAAATCAAAAAGGGTTCAGGTATAGATACTTAAAAAAGTAAATATAAGTAAAACAAGCCTGTCTTCGATTTTTGTTTTGACATAGAAAAACAAAAAGAGTTATACTAGCATTTAATTTAGAATCCATGGTTAAACTGGTGCTGCTTTTTTTTTATGTTTATTTATTTTAAACTCACACAATTAGGCAAAGTATACTTTAGCAGTCAAGTTAGCTCATATTGTAAAGCGCTCGCTTGCGGTGCTGAAGGTCCAATGTTCGAGTCCCACTGGTACCAAACGTTGAGTGTGCTTGAAATTGCCTTGGACAAGGAACTAACTGCTTATTGTCTCGTGGAAATTCGTACGAGACTCGGCGATCTGCTCCGGGCAGCGATGGTGCATATTTGGTCTGATCAAGGTTATGCGCCTCTAGAGATTGCCACAAACTCTGAAATGATGCTTGGTGTGGAATGGAACTTTGGCCACAGTTATCAGCAAACACCTTCAGAGCGTGCAGTGGCCGCGTTGAATAACAAATCTGGGATGCATGACGCACTATAAATCCCTAGTGTTTATTTATTCATTCATTTTAAATGTTGGTTCTCTTATATAATAATCTGACAAACATTTAAAACTTGACCATTCTCTATTGTATACTTCTGTTCATAATGATTACAATGTCATTCTGTATCAATATTCACAGGATGTCTGATGCACAAACATTTATTCATTTTGATAATGCTAATGACGCCTAGATACAAACATTCGATTTATTTTTTGCCTGCGAATTGGAGTGTATTCCTGTGATAAAACTTATACACTTCTCATGTATCTTAGCAGATTTGCTGTAATAGGTATTTTTTAGTAGCATCGAAGCTCATATAGTCAGGTATTTAACTTAGAGAATATCAATAAAGCTTATCTCTGGTTCCGATATAGATCAACAAGGAACTTGTCCACATGTTATAGATCAAAATAGACTTGAAAAAAGAAAGACATGAAATACAAACATGATGGGGAATTATACTTTTGGCGTAGAAAGGGTGGAATTCTGGGATAAATAAGTGTCAATGTAGATGAGAAGTAAATCTGAAACTCAACACTAAGTGAGCGCTCACCTTAATCGTTATTGCTTGTTCAAGCAGCGGCGTCATCAGCAGTTGTATGGTTGCGTTATCTTTCTTATTTTCCGAATATCTCAGTACTAAATCCGTGTAGTGTTTAACCTTAAACTTACTTCTCGTGTTTTCTACGTATGAATATCTGATTGTTTAATCACGTATTAATTAATCTACATTGAATATTCTACAAATATTGGTATTTCATATTTATATGAATCTGTTTGCTATCAATAAAAACAGAAATCCAAAGTAAATTTTCGAAAGAAAATGGGGATAATTCTTTACATTATATTATATTGACTCTTGACAAAATTGACAAATTTATTTAGTTTTTGTTTTGTAGATGGTATTTAAATCGAACTCAACTAGTATATAAATATTATACGCTGTCATATTTTAATTGTTCACTAACTAATGCGTTATATTGTAATGTAATAACTAATTGTGTAGACAAAATTAAAACTACGACTTAAACAAATGATCAAATATCAGATATTGTAAATGTAATAAAGATAAACCATGTATTTTTCTAGACCATAAAACATCTAAACTAAATAAAACGTGAGAAGCAGTGATTATGCTTTTTAGTTTCTATATCATTTTATCGTGAACTGAAAAAAAATAAGCTTGAATTAATATAAAACTGAAAAATCAAAACCCTGTCGAGAGATTATTTCCGACATATACACATTTTTGTAAACGTTCTTCACCAGGCTCAAACCAAAAACGCATTTGCAACACCTTACACAGCTGCATATTTTTCTAAAAAAACATATTCTTAGTAGCTCAAGTTTAAATCATTTAAAGAAAGGAATTAGAATCCATATATCGAATCAAACAATTATTGAAGTAAGAAAAAACACCTTAAATACATTATTGGGACATTAAGCATCCGATGGTTTGAACTATTCATAAACATCCCTTAGCGTCGACTTTTAAGTCGCTTCAACTGGAAATTTAATAAATCACCAGTGCAACTCATCTCTTGAGTTAAGCACATGCGTCCGCTTATAACAGATACACAATGCTTTAAGCTTAAATGCTTCCTTATAATTTACCAACAAACTTTAGAAGAACTAAAACCATTTCTGTTCAATATTTCTAAGTATACAATGGGGATTTTACACTCGCTTGGCTCTGATTTTTGATATTTTGCCAATGTAAAGGGCGTCATCGAATACCACATAATTGTAGTAATTAAAAATGCGTGTTGAATTTAAATGGGCAGTTTTAGTATTGTTACCTGTAGTTGGCGATGAGTGAATTAAACATACATAAAGGTCGCCAGCATGATAAAAGATTTACATGGCAAAAATTGCATTTACATTTTGATTCAGTTCAAATATGATTTGTATGTGTAAAGTAGGTAGTCTCGAAGGGTGATACAGCAAATTATGGAACCAAAATTGGCGAGACAACATACAACAGAGATGACATAGCCCATTTTAAATGGATTTCATATACCAATCCCCCTCAATTTAAATAGATAATGATTTTAATGAAGTCAGGTGGTATAACATCTGTAAAAGTTACTTTACCTCCCGCTTTACTTACCATTTCTAACTACTTACTTTAACTTACCGTAAACGTGGAAATACAAGGTGTTTGGTTGTTTTGAAATGATCATATTTTTTGAATACGCTGTATCCCGTCCAAATCAATCGTTGTTGTCAGCTTTGAATAGTAGGTGTGACTAAATGGAACTACTGGTCTTTATAAGACGAACATCTTACGTTAATCAGTTAATCAGCGATAAACGCAGTGGATATTTTGTTGGCGAGACATATTTATATATTCTTTGATGCAGTTTTAGATATTTTTGTAGTAGTATGCCGCGGCATCAATGAACAAGTCAAAATTGAAAAAGAAAATGACAGATGCACTTTAAATGCATCCGATTATGATTTCTGAATAATTTATATCCAATATGTAATTTTTTTCCAGAAATCTAACCTTTATTACTAATAAATAATAAACATGTTTTCCCTCTTCTACGAATTTGGTATAAAATATTTCGTGCTGATTGACGGGTTTTTTTTTTACTTGCCTGAAAAGGTTAATGTTAGTTAATAGAAACGGTCAGTCAATATCATTATTTAATTTTCCGAGTGTTAAGTCCTAGTGTGGTACTTTGTTTTTTCCCCGAAAATGATTAAGTCTGTGTAATATCCGAAAAAACGTTCAAAATATGTCTTGTACCTGTGCCTTATCTGCAACCATTGTTTATTTTGAAACATTTAAGACACTATATACATGTATAGCAAGAAGAACAACAGTGGGTGCAATAGATATTCAGGAGTTAAAGTGAACTTTGTTTTATAAAACATAAACGAATTTAGTATCGTTACGGTTCTGAAACTTAGTACTATTCTTCTGTGTTTGGGGAATAAACGCGTAAGATTTTTGGTATTTCTTAAAAGAAAGAAATCAACTGCAACGGTAATCATGCGCCATTTAAATGTCAAACGCAACGGGATGTTAGTGCCCAGGTATTTTAAGAAATGAAATATTCACAGCTTCATCCCGTGATGAATAATTTATTATTTCTGCTGAATTTGTCAATTGGGGATTCCGTTTTAGCTGTTTAAAATGAAAATTGATCTTACAAATAAGTATCATAAAGTTTTCCTCCTGTAAAGGAAATATTCAACATTCCAATTCACAAAGATTATATTTACTTTTTTATTTGTACATTCAGATGAATTTACATTGCATCACATGAAGGTGTTTTTATAAATGAGGGTATCTTTTGGTTTACACAGGTGTCGTATTAAAGTATTGTAATTTTACCGGGTGAAGTGCAATCAGTATTACTAGTACCATATCTTAAAAACGTGCATTTGATTGTATGTTGATCCAATTAATTCATCACTATTAATGAGATTGATTATTAAAGTTCTGAACTTCTACAACAATCTGGATCACCTTCGTAGTAACTTCATTTTACTTGAAACCACAATAAGGATCATCTCGAAATGGACCATAATTTTGCGAATCGAAATTGACGATTTCCCTTTACACCTCAGATTTTTTGTAGATTAATTAACTATAAGGAACGCACCATAAGATCTCTGGGTGGGGCTGGAAGTTTGTTCTGAAAAAAAAACCCTTAACTTTCTTTTTAAGAGAAAAATAATCACTATAAAATTAACTTGATCAACATGAGGTTGAGAAAACAATGTTTCTTGTTCCTCATGATCTAGTAATATAGGGGTTCAGGGCAAAGCCTCGTGAAAATGTTTAGATTTGTGACTTAAAAAGTCTTCCTTCCCCCTGAAAGTCAAATGGTGCCTCCCTAATTATGACTTCGAATTTTCGGGGTTATTTTAGTAAAACATGACAGTGGAGCAGTTGGACCGATTTTACTAGTCTGTTATTTCCTATATCTTAGAAAAAATATTTAATATACTTGCAATCAATCTTGATCACTGCTGTAAAAATACAAATGAAACAGGTTTAATGTTCAGAATATCATCAATAAGACCACCAAAATTTGTCGTTATTCAATAAAAGATTAAGTTATATATACTATTTGAAACGCCCTTTGTAATACTTAACCAGCATAATTTATAAGAAACCACTTTTCACTCTTGTTCCTTGAGAGATGAATTAGGGCTGATTAATATCACGTCTATTACCTAATCTGTAGTGAGATTGTAAGTTTGATAAATGTTAATAGGTTTATCAGACAAAATTACATTAATAATGGATTTCATTACACACATATTTTATTTCATCAATTCTTATCTATCTATTCCATGTCTTAAAAACATTTTGCAACATTTTACACTTTGTTTTATGGAACAAATAATATAAGTTTAAAATGCATTTTGTCTTTTACTCAAACGGAAATGTGTTCATTGCTTAAAATGTATATTTGAAGGGGAAAAGGCTTACTCGTCAATCCTAGAGTGTGTTAACTTCAATTTATCAATAACCGTCAGCTTGAACTACATCCTCTGGGTTATATTTGTAAAATGTGGATGATTTCTGAAACATATGCACCGTTATTCACTTACTTTACTTAACTAGCTGGACGAGATGAATTACGTTTTGAAACATCTTGAGCTATGAGTTTCCATTTACAATCTGGTTAAAAATGTAAAATAAAAATAAATTGAAAGTCTTGTTTGACCAGGAAGCAACCATGACACAAACCACCAAACCCTATCCTGACGGATTAAGATTCGAGTTGCTGCTACTACTACTGCTTTTATTTTACATATGTGCAAATATTTGCTTTTTTCTGTTTTCCGACCAGTCATAATTGTTCACTATATCGAATTTGGTTTGAAAAGGTGACTGTTATTTCATTACTTTTATTCAGTTTCAATAAAGCACGCAAATTTGAAAGGAGAAATATTTATACGATTTAAATACCTCTTAAAACTAAAAAAATTCAGGAACGGATAATTTCACCATCCATAATCAGCTTAATGTTGATATATACTCTAACATCTAAATCTAATCACCTCAATCTTCATCAGATAATAAACCCTTAAATTGAAAAAGAAGCACTTTGAACTGCAGTTACTCTTTCCGTCATGGGAGTTGATATGTCCTTGAGAACTGGTATCGTTTTTCGGATCACTCTTCCTAATATCTCCTTATCATTAAGCGATCGCTTTATCTAAAAACCTGTCGTAGCTACAAGAAAACATATATGAGTTAGAAAGTTTATCAGCTATCAGCCTAATTCTAAGGTTGTCCTGAATCTTCTAAGGATAAGTATATAAGAGAAATATATTACATTATATTTAGCGAAATGATGGATTGAACTTAGTCTGTGAAAGCTTGTTTTTGTTTTTCTACTGAATATGACTATAAGTTTTAAATCTACGAAACAAATCTTTCCTTTAGAATTAAACAGCAAAATCTATCAGTCAAGGTTGTCTGTTATCTCTTGTATTCGCCGTTGGTTTGTAATAAAGACGACATTTAGCAAGACATGTAAATTAAAACAAGGCATTTAATTTAAAATAGTACGAAGTTTCTATACAAAAATGTATTTACCGCCTGAATAAAAATGTGTAAAAAGGTGACATTAATGTTTCTTCATTTATCAGAAAGATATTGCATTGTTTTTAAGTATACTTGCTGCTAAATTTGCCATAAGAATTGGGCCACTAATACAAAATACTACTAGATTAATGTCTTACACTAGCAGGGTACACCTGCATCTCCGCATGTTGAAACTTCCGTTTGAATTTGCACCTCTTGACCTTTCATGGTCCTGAACTTGAAATAAAGTTGAGTGGATATGGTATTTATTTGAAACGAACTTGCACATTTTGACGACGCTTTTTCAACACCTGGAATCAATAGTAAAGGCTAAAGTAAAATCTACAGAAGAAGGTAAAGGAATGTAGGTAAAACATTGCTGTGAATATGATATACCTTGCAACGATACTCTCGAAAAACAGTAGTCTTAAATCTACTGTTTATGTAACACCTGCGTCGTTATTCTTCCTTTTTAATGCGCTTAATGTCACCACCTGCACCTTCAGAGTAATATACGCTACTGACCTGTACGTCATTATCAGACCCGTAGCCAGAGGGGGTGCGATGAATTGGGTCACATCCCTTAAAATTTGACAATGTAAAAAACAAGTCCAGAAAATTCTCTTAATGTCCACCAAGCACAAAATTTTAGTACTAAAGACCTTTTTTTTTTGCTTATCAATAATTTGTCCAAACTATCAAAAAAAATTAGTTAAGGGCCGACCAAAAGTGATTTTTTTCCCTTCAAAATGTCCACTTTTTGAAAATCCGAACCCCCCCCCCTCCTTGAAAAAATCCTGGCTACGGGCCTGGTCATTAGTAATGATATCAGGAATATAAACTCAAAGAACACAAACGATTTCTTAGTAAAGACAGCTGTATGATGATGGAATATACATGTACAAAAAGGTTTCATTATTTCTATTGTCTACGCCATAAGATATTTGATACACTGACTGACCTATATTTTAGAGATTATAGCAGGTGTGATAGTTATCAGTGGCGTGCCCAAAGGGGGGGCCGGGGGGCACGTGCCCCCCCCAGTTTGATGAGTCAGTCGGGGGAAACGGCCCATTCGGGCATCTTGACACAAAAAAGATAGAAAAGAAAGGGGAGGAGAGAAAAAAATCAAAGGGAAAGAGAAGAAAATACCTTGAATTTCCCTTTGTTTTTGATAATTTAAGTATGAAAAAGCAAAAATTTTGCGCGCTTCGCGCGAAATTCCTGTTATTCTGTCAATATTCAGTCAAAATTTGCCGTGTTTTGCGTTAATTGAAATTTTTTTCGCGCGCTACGCGCGCATTATGAAAAAAAATCTAAAAATATCACATTTTACCCTTCTGCCGCTATTGGTCATTCGGGGGAAACTCAAAAAATCCTGGGCACGCCACTGATAGTTATACAAGTCCAATGAGCTCATGGTCCTAATACTCGAAGTTCTAGTCTAGTCCGGGAGATAATTAAAGCTAGGGTAATTATATAAATTCCAACGGACTTTAGATCCTAGGTATTAAAGTCCGGTATGCAGGTATGTTAAAGGTAACACAAGAACACATTGCTGAAACAGTTACAACTACACTGTAAACAATTATAATTAATAAATACACGACAGAAATACCTTGACAACAAATGCTCTGAGCAAAATGTGTATTTACTGTATTGAATTAAAAACGTTTTAAAATTATTTGATATTTTATTAACTTGTAACTTTACATGAAATCGTAACGGTTTGCATACAGGAACTACCAAAAACTTCGAATCTAAACTCATAGGAGCTGAGAAATGGAGAATACTTAAACCAACTAGTTACGACAACCATAGTTAAACGAATATACAAATTCACAATGCACTTTACGAACACATTTATGACATTTTCAAAACCATGGGCTGATCTTTGCGTAAACATCCCTTAGCGTCTAACGTTTTGGGTAGTTTTCAACCACAAATTATTGCAGTCACCGGGGCTTCGCACCTCCTGAGTATTGACGAAAGAAATTATGAAAAAAATATGCTGCACAGACTTTCGTTATTAACAGATAGACTTACCTAGAGCTTTGATGGTTCTACAGAGAATCTCCAGCTATGTGTAAGAATAATAAGCTTGAATACCACGTGATTAACACTTATTGGCTTTCGCAGACTAGTTCGTGCTGTTTGTTTGATTTCTTCCCAAACAAATAATTTAAAGATAAAAAACATTTTCATCTGATGAATCAACATGTTTTCTAATAAGTTTTTACTAGATGTAACTACACCTAAAATGAGCCAGTAAAAGGTCAAACGAAATGGGATGTTGGTGTTCAGGAAATTTAAATAGTAACATATTCACAAGATACTTCCTGCATTGAATTTTGATAATACCTCTCAACGCTTCATTTTATTATATGTTTTATAGATAAGTGTTTCATTTCCGTTCACTCTTGTCTCGTTTTATCATCAGTTTGACTAAAATACACAGGTTGAACAGAAGTTTATATATTTAAAAATTTGAAATAAAAAAAAGGAGAACTACATGATATTAAAACTCATTTTGTATTTTAACATGCATATGGCATAACGAATTGAGATATCACTCAATGATACAGCTATTCCTTTTTCCATAGAAGAAAAATCAGAGCTGATTATCATCACGTCTAGTACTTAATGTTCAGTAAGATTGTGTTTTTGACAAATGCTAATAGGTTTATCAGGTAAGTTGATACTGGATTCTACATTATTTAATTCCGTCTCTTCTCCTTTATCTGATTTTATGACTCTTTTTTAAAAAAAACCACATATGTACTTAATACAACAATATTTAAGCTGTTTATATATTTTATATTTTATATTTTAATAAAACGAAAAGAATTTTGATATATTTTAGATTTTGCTATTTAAACCTAAAATGTTTATTTGAAAGGGGGAATATACACTTTGTTCTGCAAGTTTGCGATGTGAACAGATAATGATTATTGTACATATTTTGACCGATTGCTACTATTTTGGGTCGAAAATATAAAGCGAAAGTAACAAATATTGTATAGTGTAAGATTTTTTAAAAATCTTTATGGCATCAATTTTGACAAACAGACCTGACATTCTTTCAGATAAATCTAAGGGGATCTGGTAACAAGACAGTATTGCGTATCGACTTCTGCTGACATTATCATGGTTATCTTTTGAATGGAGAAAATAAAGCATTGCCTTAGTGTTAAAGTATTGATGAGAGATTGAGGTCTAGATTAGTAACGCCTGATTATGCTACCTTCGTTTTTTAAAACGAAATTGACGATGAATGAAAATGGTCTATCGCTTCTGATGTTAATTTATTTGGCAACCAAAGGAAATTCAAACATTGCTTATAAGGAAATGTTAATTTGGTATATCATAATATCATATGCACCTTCTGTGACTATTTCAAAATCATACTGCTAAAAACTTGCATCTACACTAACTCGCACATAATATAAACAGTACCAAGATGTTTTATTGTAAAACATATATTTTGTACTGATTGTCATTAACAGTGCATATCAACAATTCAAGATTAAAATGATACCTAGGGAGCAAAACAGGTTTACTTGCAACAAGAAATTATTTTGATGTGTCCTATCCAGATGGGTGCTATGGACCATTGGTAACATCACTAGGGTGGACACAAAATCAGTCTGCTGCATCGGACCCGGCAGGAGGGGGGTAAACGTCATTGCAGGGGGCCAATTTGATAACTGGTCAAATCTTGTTTAAAACCATTCTAACATGTTCCTCTCATCATAAGGAACCAGAAAAAGTATACT
>JXSR01S020138.1:25342-35504 GCA_000969725.1 Ophiothrix spiculata | reverse complement strand
TGGAATAACAGTATGTATCCAAACATCAAAATAATTTACTCATGAATCACAGAAGTTATGTGAGTTTTGCATCCACAAATTATACTTAAAAAACAAAACGAATAAAGGTCAAATAATCATGGCACCAAAAAGTACAATTCATCAAATAAATTTTATGGTAAGAAATGTCAACATGCCAATAACTATAACGGAAGCGTATCGATATATCATGCTAAATGGACCATTATGAGAGAATGTTATTTGTGGATTTGTTTTTATATCTAAATCTTCCAATGAACTTATCCCTCTGTGAAAAAAATAAATAAAAACCCTTTCCTTGATAACTTTGTGCATAAGGGTGGGATGGGGGCATCTATTACTAAAATTGATATGTGGTCCAACTGTTACTTTAGTTGCAACGAAAATGTCATATCTCCAACATCGTTACTCAAAATAACATGTTTACTAAAGGTACCAGGTGTCCAAAAAATGGTTACATGTAGAAAAATAACCGTGTGCTAAAACTATAGTAGTTAGGAGAAACGAAACTTTACACACAGTATATTACAAATCTCTTCTAGATACTCCTTAAATTTTGATATCCCAGCGTTATTAGTCTTTGAGTCATCAATTAAGGTAGATACCTATGTCTTGCATTTCAAATTCAACAAAATAATAAGCATACACGTTTTGTGATATTTTAACGTGCATTTTTTTTAAATGATCATGATTAGACTTTATATTAAACAAATTTGATATAATTTGTAATTAATAATAATTGAACTCTCGTTCAGTATATTTTTTATATGCAAATTACAGATACCTGCATTCCATAATGAGTTGCTTATATTGAACCTGCCAATCAAGATGATGAATACGCATAAAGCACAATCAAATTTTCATGGGGAACATTAATTTTTTTAACTGTTTAAACTGAAAACTTGTGTAATTTTTGTAAAACATCTGCATGATATGATACTAACACTTTAGGGCATGTTTAAATAATAATTTTCTTTTTTTATTTGCAAAATGCCGATCAACATTTAGAAATATCTAAATTTTTAATCGATGGCCATTTTTGCCAAAAATCAGATTTCGACCTAATTTTCGGACCTGAAGTAAGTGATGATAATTACTTAACGGCTTATCGGATTTTCAAGATTTTGGTATCAATGGAAAGATGAGACCCTACTCTAAGCTATGATATGAGACTACCTAACTTTCGGCCTGTCAATTTTCTAGGACATGTGAGGTTTAACGAAGGTTAAAATTATATGAAACGAAAATTCTTACGATTTTCTTGAAATTTGAAAATACACGTTTCTGACATAGGTATCTCATTGTTGATAACTAAACAAATAACAATGCCGCGATATTATTATTTTGTAAACATCTAGCAGAGGTATGTATTATAAGGTATGCAAAGTTTGAACTCTCCAACTGCTGTAGTTTGTACAAACAAGCATTTTTCTACATGTAACCATTTTGGGGGACACCTTGTACTTAATTAAGACACCGTTTACAAAAAGTCAGGATTTAATGCATTGATAACACAAAACGTTTGCAATAAACAAACGATGAATTTGATGTAATGTGAAACCTTTGTAACATTTCAATTATTAAAGATAAGGTTGATTGGCATCATTTCAAGTATTAAGCTTATATCGTTGTATAAATAATAATAATAATGTGAGATTACGGATATAAGAGTACCTTTATGTTTCTTCTTCAGATATACATTGGATACTTTCCTTATATCTGTATTTAATTCAAAGTACTACATTTTATGCATTTACTCTTTAAAACCTTAGAAATGTAACATTTTCAAAAAAATTCTTATTCATCGTACCGTTTGTAGACTATTGTTACCTTTAGATTAGGCATGAATAGAACAGTCTAGTGACATATGATGTTATTTTTCGTTGCTCTCACCACCATAAGTCAAACGCCCAAAGTTTTGTTCTACACCATCACATAAAACATTAAAACGCAATGACATCCAACCTTATACCACACTTGTATTGAATCACTTGATTTTAAGAAGAAGAGAACTTTAACCAAATATCGCTGTGATATTTCATATTAAGTTATGCTAGAAATCACAGTGTAATGTAAGAATTTAGGTGTAACAATTGAAATGCATCGAAATTTATCAAACATGATGTTTTCTTAACTATTTATCTTTTGCTTCAGTTTCATATTGTAGTATTTTTATATGTCTTTTCTTGTTTCTAAACCTATATATTTAGGCAGGTCATTAACCTAATTTTTAGGAAAGCTAACAATTGTTGTTTATATCATTTGATGTATACATAATCAACGATATCAAAATAACCTCTAAGTTTAAGTTACACCGGGAAATTTACCACTAATTGCCACTCAGGACATCATATTCTAGCATCCATCCCTTCCCTCTACAATGGTATTTGCTGGTATGGTAAGAGTATGTTTACTCCTTTGCATGTTTTATATTGTTATGACCATTTTTCTTCTGCAGATATGAAATATATATCTTGACAAGATTTACTTTGTTCTTAATATCAACTCAGATTTAGTAAATTGCGAATAGGTTTGTTTGCTTCTCCAAGGTTGATCTTCAAATTTTTCACTTTATATAATTACAATCCATCAATTTTAATCGTTTTACTCTCTTTGTAGCCCTTAATTGTGGATTATGAGTATACTGAAAACAAATTACGTGTATATAAAAATACTAAGCGTACCTTTATTTTTCTTCTTGAGATCGACATTGGATACTTTCCTTATAATCTGTAAGAATGAATGTGAGTTTGAATGAAACTTTCTCTTTTCAACAGTGATCACAATTTTTATATAGCATTCCAGATCATTGATGGCTATGTGGTATATTGTAAATGGATGAGCTACAATCTGTGTTAGAATCCATTATTCGAATATACCGGAAATCCATGTCAGTAACAGTAACAAGCAATTGAAGATCAATGTCACAGGCAATTTGTAAGAGCATTAACCTTGTTTTACAAGGGCCCCAGTCCTTCGGATGTAAGTGATTAAGGATAGGTTCAAGAGGGTTAACACATACAAACATTGGGTCGGAACATAACATCATACATATTTCAGTTCTATCAATTACAAGTTTATTTGAAATCTTAACATGTTTTGGCAAAACGGGAGCTGTATTAAAACGTGTGCGCGAATCAGACCACGGATTTGTAGCATTTTATTAAACAAGTTAGGGAACTTGACAGGCATTGATAATTTTTGACTTTGTACAAATGAATGTAAAATGTATAAGGCTTAAAACATAGTCGGCCTCCAAACAAAATTTTCGCTATCAAACATTTGGTCGTGACGTCACCAACGAATGTAAAGTATAATCCGGTAACATACATTTGGGGTAATATATATATGGCAATTCAACACATGTGCAATTTAGCGTGAAATTTTATTTGGTCCCAACTCGATGTTAAAGTTATTTTATTTGGAGTCAATCGTCATTTTGAGGTCAAAACTAAATGTTTGATAGCGAAAATGTTGTTTGGAGGCCGACTATGTTTTCACCCTTGGAAATAATGTTCTTGAAAAATGGACGATTATTTTTGCTTGGTACCGTTTCTGTATGATGCATGATACTACAAGTATGTATCTGGTAGCCCAATTTTATTATACAATACGACAACTTCTTTAACTAACTCATATACCATGAAAACTTCATATCATATACGTGACAGTGACATCATCTGCATGTGCTGTTCACAGTCTATGATCAAAATTGTATACAGTTTGTCCCAATATTAATGCAACAAGTAAACAAAAAAATTTGAACAATAGTTGCCAAAAGATTAAATCATAGTAATATATGTTTTTTTAAAGGTGAAGTAATTACTCTACAACATGCTTTTTTTCCTATTTAATTTTATCATTCCAATCCAGAGATATGAAGAATTTAAAAAGCGCTTTAAACCTGGTTTGGTTCGATTTGTGAGATTTAGACTTCCAGTTAAAGAAATACAGAACTTGAAATGAGGAAAAATGTTATGGTATTCTGCAACCACTTAGAACACAATCAATCCTAACAAATCTTACCTAACCTTTACATAATCTAAACTGATATTTAAAGTTCATCTTTAACTGAAACAGGTCAAAATTCTCAAATTAAAATACATGTCTTCATGATACTCTCATATTTTTTGAATCTGTTGCTCCTGTTGAGACAATCGGGTAGTTTAGGGTAAAATTACTACCAAAAGAGTCAACAAAGTATCATTATGAAAGATGTCAACCAACAGTTTTGTAATTCACCGGTCTTTAACAGAAACCAATTTAAAAAACGGAAGGCAAAGACGTTTGGCCCGTCAAGGGGACGCAACAGGTTGACTCAACCAGACGCAAAACCATTCCTAATATACAAGTAGATCCTCATTAAATTGGATTCTTATGTCATGAAATAAGTTCACGGGATGCTTCTCCTAATCGTGTGACGTTCTTATAAAGTTCAATTCAACGTGTGCTCCATAACGTCACCAATGGTGAATCTTTACAGATTAACAAATCAGACCATCAAGATTTTGGAGGTCTTTACAAAATGTGCAACAACTTTTAAATCAGAGATCCAAATTACAAAAAAAAGTTGCAAAAACCAATGGTTTACTCTATTACATTGTTATAGTGTTTGCCCAAAATTGTGTTCTGTTTTCTCAAAAGAAAAAATCACAACTCGCTGCTTTTTTATTGGTACACCCGTATGTTTTACGCAAGCTTGGTTTGGTGATTTAGTTTATTAGTGTAGTGTTCGCGGATGCAATTCTTCCAAGATACGACATGGGGGCAACGTTGCATATCTGATCAAAAACACAGACATATCCCTAAATCAGAATATAAATTTGACTAATGGTATAGTAATTGATGAAATTGGTAACATATCTTAGCTTCTATTGACGGGTATACCTAGAGAACAAAACAGGTTTACCTGCAACGAGGAATTATTTTAATGTGTCCTATCTAGATGAATTCTATAAACCATAGGTAACATCAATAGGGTGGACACAAAATCAGTATGTTGCATTGGATCCTGCAGGTGGGGTACAAGTCATTGCGGGGGTCAGTTCTGAAAATTGGTCATATCCTGTTCAAAACCATGTTCCTCTCGTCATAACAAAGCAAAAAAGGTATACTTTGACCCATCTCTAATATAACTCTCTAATAATAATGCTTCAAGAGCTATATCCGAAAACATGAAATGTCATACCAAGGGACATGAGATGGGCCTATGGAAATCAAAAGTTTCTAAAGTGTCCGATTTTGTTCAAAATGGTCTCAAATTGTTCGTCTTGCAAAACTGTCTGTATTTTACAATGTCTACGATCAACCGTTGCTATGGTTACGGGTCAATATAAACTTTTTGCTATTTGCACCACTTAGAAATAAGACATTTTGCTTGATACCATAGAAACCATTGATCGAAGACGTTTGAAAATATTACTTTGTGTAGACAATTTTGCGAGACGAACCATTTTAACCAAATCTGACACTTTTATGTTTTTTGACTCCAATAGGCCCAACATGTGACCCCTGTAATTACCTTTTATGTTACCCTTATTAGAGACGGGTCAATGTATACCTTTTCTGCCTTCGTATGATTAGAGGAACATGTTAGAATGGCTTTAAACAAAATCTAACCAATTTTGAAATTTGCTCCTTGCAAGGACTTTTACACCACTTCCTGTAAGGTCCCACGCAACAGACTGATTTTGTGTCCACCCTAGTGATGCTACCTGTTGACCATACAACCCATAAAGGACACATTTAAGTAATTTCTTGTTGCAGTTTTACCCCAAATACGGGGTTTTGCTTCTTAGATAGCAGATGTAAATATTGTTACCCAAAGAATTTCTTTGCCAGATAAAGAATCTGACTTTCAGTAATAGTATCTTGTTTTAACATTGTTATTTTAATATGATTTACATTTCGTTAGAAAAAATATTATCTGCGTAAAAAAATTGAACGTCAAATATTATGTTTTTATATGTTCTGCATTCAAGAATTTTTAAGTAGAAGATTAAAAATACTTAAGCGTGTCTGCTGTTGAAAAAGGCAGGCGATATGGTATGAACGGAATGAATCATGTAAAACCTATAAGAGTAACATCAGATAAAAAGATGCTATGAAATAGGATATTTAAAATGATCTTGAGCAAACACAAGTTCGTGAGGTATATGACCGCTTGTCTTGACCATTGTGGGTGTATCCATTATCTCAACATCAAACATATATATGCTGAATGTACTTAAATAACAACAATATGGCATTTTGTATATTAACATGATGTATATTGCGTAGTGCAGATTAATAAAACTGAATTAGATAATTAGAATATTAATCAATTAATTAATTTCCACCAAAAGAAAATATGACAACACACGTATATTCTGTATGTGATAGCACATCCCGAAAAGTGGGACTTAACGACAGAACACTTTTCAAGAAACTGGTGAAAATAGGTGACAAAAAATTATGTTGTAAAATTTGATGTTCTAAGATGTTCTAATACATAAAATGATAAAATCAAAATTGATATCATATGCAAAGTCCCTTCTTTCGGGTGAGCCATCACATATTCTCTGTCAATTTAAGCCATTTCTGTACTGCTACATTTCTATAAGCTTTTCTTTCAATTTCAATACATTTTTAAGCAATAGAGAGTGTTTCTGAATTCCAGATTGAATTTAGTGAGTGGTCAATATTACTTAGAGTGCTGCGAAAATGCTTTGAAAGAGTTTTTGTATTGTTTCCACTTCAAGACTTATGACGTGACCTTGTCTTGAGGTTAATTTATTGTTCGTGGTCGCTCGTTTCCCTGATGTTAAATTGTACCACAGCGTAACAGCAGCCAGTACTTATGTCCTATGCAAATGAGCTTTTAATGAGCAATTGAATACGCCAGTACAAGAAAACCCCAACTTCAATAGCTCCCTTTTGTTAAGTTCTGTAAAATATAAATGCATACAAATCTCTAAAAATGCATTCAAATCACTAAAATGCATTTCCATGTCTATATCCCAATCATAGTGTCACATTTGAATTTGTAGTTGACTTTTTAGACATTGTTAGATAATTTGTCTAGTATATAGTTGCAGAGGGGGGCTCATGGAGTTGGGGCATTCCTGTAATGACTGTTTAAACGTTGCAACTAAGTACTATAACAATTATCTAACAATGTCTAAAAAGTCAACTACTAGGTCAAATGTGACCCTGTGATTACATATTGACATGGAAATGCTATTTTTATTGATGTGAAAGCATTTTCAGAGATTTGTATGCATTTGTACTTAAATATAATTACCAGAAGGGAGCTACAGGGCTGTATATCATCTGTTTGGGAAGAGGGCCTCATAACACCAGTTTTCAAGAAAGGTGATAGGAGCATTGCATCAAACTACCGGCCAATATCACTTACATCGATATGTTGTAAACTCCAGGAGCACATCATCCATAGTAACATCATGGCTTACCTTGACAAACATAATAACTTGTCAGATGACCAACACGGGTTCCGTAAACGTCGCTCCTGTGAGACTCAATTGATCATCACTATCAACGATCTGGCAAAGGGACTGAACTCCAAAAAGCAAATTGATGCGGTTTTACTCGACTTCTCGAAGGCATTCGATAGAGTACCTCATCAGCGCCTCCTCCAAAAGTTACAATTTTATGGAATCTGTGGTGATGTCTTGCAGTGGATCAAAGCTTTTCTCACTGGGCGTACACAGTGAGTCTTGGTAGAAGGACAATCATCTAGTACTTCTTCAGTTACATGGCCCTCTGCTGTTTTTGGTCTTTATAAATGATAAATGGCATCTTCAACAACCAGGCTGTTCGCAGACGAATGCCTCATGTATCCCACTATCAAAGATATCTCAGATGTTAAGGCTTTCAATTTGAATACACCATCCAATGAAATCCTCAATAAGACCAGCTGTGCCAAGAATCAACATCACCAACAACTTGGAAAATCCATGTTGACAAAGTTTGCAAAAAGGCTAACAGTACCCGAGCATTCCTACAGCGTAACATCAGAAACTGTCCTAAGAATATCAAGGCCCAGTGTTTTACAACAATCGTCAGACCTGCCCCATGGGCTCCTCATCATAAGTCTGACATAGACAGGCTATAGGCGGTTCAGAGGAGAGCTGCTCGCTTCGCCATGATGGACTACCACAGAACAAGCATTGTGACCAACATGCTCTGTCAGCTCAACTGGCCTACTCTTGAACATCGTAGAAATGTCTCCAAACTAGTCATGCTGTACAAAATCCACCACAAAAATGTCGACGTACCAACTAATCACCTACTACTTCTGAACACCTGCACTAGACATGCTAGAGGCCACAACCTAAGATTTGCAATTCCATCAGCATCCATCATGGTCTACCAACACGCATTCTTCCCAAGCACCATCAGAATGTGGAATGCCCTACCAGCTCCAATGGTCAATGCTCCCTCCTTCGAGGCATTCAGAGGAGGTCTAGCCAGTGTTGATCTCTAAGCAGTCTGGGAGTTTTTTATCGCACTGAACAGCACCTTCTGCATTTCCAGCACCATTATTTTGTGTTGTCTGCACCGCACTTGCTCCCCGGATGCGTTAATACTCATCTACGAGTATGTGAGGGAAAAGAAGAAGAAGAAGGGTTGTGGTTTTCTTACACTGGTGTATTCAATTAAAATTTTCGATTTAAAAGTCGTAATATTTTTTTTTGTCGGATGTTCGGACCACTATAAGCACAAGGGGTTAATGCAACAAAAAAAAATGGAGTTTTCCAATAAAACATATTTGACTGTTAAGAATAAAAAAAAAATCTTCATTTAATTATATTTCAAACAGAATTGGCCATTTTTAGCTTTTAAAAATCATGCGTACACTACTACGCGCAGCTTGTTTTACCAACGTTTATGTAAATTGGCTAATACAAATTGCAAGTTTAGGTATCAGACAAATATATCTTTCCTGTAAGACTTTTAAAATAACTTAATGAAACGAGGGAAAATTCAGTACAATTAGAAGTATGAAAGGGGCAAGATGTCGGTAATCACATTATCCCGATAATACAGCGAACATCGCAAACGACAAATCACACCTTTTTTAATTTCAAAATGTTTTCATAACATTTATACTTATAAGTGCAAGTTTGGTTTGAGATTCTATGCTATTTTGGCGAGTTTACAGGCTTTTTAAACTAGGGTGTCCGAACTCATGAATATTCATATGCTTGTCAAAAACTGCCTTTCCTGTAATTTTTCAAGAATAAAAAAGAAATAAAATAAGCGACATTTCAGCAAGCTGAATTCTAGCTGACAGAGATGACACTGAGTTCAAAACATGGCCCCTATTAGCGTAACGTGTAACGTAATATTTGAACAAAAACGAGGATACATGATGAAGAATGCTGTATACAAATTTTAATTTTTTCCGAAAAATTTCCCGCCAATTTTTGGCGAGAAAAATGAAAATTTGACACGAATTAGATATCTGGCCGCCAT
This sequence comes from Ophiothrix spiculata, assembly GCA_000969725.1. NCBI lineage: Eukaryota > Metazoa > Echinodermata > Ophiuroidea > Amphilepidida > Ophiotrichidae > Ophiothrix > Ophiothrix spiculata. The sequence goes on along the minus strand of JXSR01S020138.1, from coordinate 26,009 downwards.
TTTGAAACGGAATGACGGATTTTTAAGAGTTTTGTTTCATATAAATTTAATTGAGTTGGTGTGTCCCTGTCTACAGTTTTAAGGGTAAATAATGTGGAGAGCATTGTTTTTTAAAGCGTTCAAAATCCAGGGTCCATATGGACGGGGAGGGGGGTCCATATGGACCCTGGACTTTGAACGGGGGAGAGGCTTGTGCACTAACGGAATTCTAAAACACCTTATGCACTTAAGTGTTAATACACCATATTTAGATGTTGCGTCATTTTTATTTTTGAGGATTTTGACCAATTATTTGAATTTCATGTCAAATAAGGTAAAAAATGACCCAAAATGGAAAGAAAAATGAACTTGCAAAAACGTAATATTGAGCAACGTGCTTTCCCGCATAAAACAATAGTATTACTCACAGCTTGCATTTGCATATAACGCAATAAATAAGTTGGTATTTTCAATCGTTTGTTGGAATCCTTCAAAAAGTACAATTTCATAAATGTTTTGCATTTTTCATCGACGTTATAAAATAGGACAATTCACTCCAGAGGCATAATAGCTCATAATTCAGATTTTTGTGTAAAATCTGCAGCCTACATCTACTCAATACAATGGTTAACAAACATTTGAAAAATAAAATTGTTTTGACACAGATACATACATATATCATAGATTT
>JXSR01S020138.1:0-10679 GCA_000969725.1 Ophiothrix spiculata | reverse complement strand
TATTATTTTTTCTATAGGCCTATTCAGTTACCAACTATTTATCCATTTATATTTTACATATTTGTTTATTTTATTTTGTTTGTCCAGTTTCTAAAGATTGTTATTTCAATGTCTAAAATTAAAAGTCAAAATTAATGTCTATACCTGGTCCATACATGAAATGTTCCCAAAGACTTTTTCATGTCAAAAAAGTCCAGATTTGTTGAATTGAATGCCATTTCAATATAAGAATTTCAGAAGAAAATACATTCTTCTCTAAATGTAAACTTTAAAAGTTTGTTGATCACAACTCCACAGAAAACTAACTTCTAAAGTACTACTCTTGACCCAAGGCTTATCAGCCAGCCAAACATCTCCAGACCAATCTATTGACACCCCACCACCTGTCAGCTAGGGGTGGAGTTTGAGCATAGCAGTCATAGCAGTTTCACTGCTGTGATTGGATGAACTGTTTTACATTAAGACTGTACACAGTACATGCACTGCGTTGTAATTGCAACGCAAAATAATTCAAACTCACAGGGCCATGCTATCAACTGTAGCTAAGGGATGTTGGACACTAAGTGGATGTTGGACATGGCACTGTAAACAGGGCTAGCCTAACATGTGACCTCACTAATTACCTTAACTCAAAAACCCTTCATCGGAGATGCTGCTTCCTTACAATGAAAGGAGCATGTTATAGAATGGTTTTAAACACATTTTTTCCAATCTCAACGTGTGAATCAGTCTTCATCGTGTGTCCTCATTTGTGTCCACATCAAAGTGTGACGAAGGCTAAATGGGCCATATTTTGAACCCAAAGTCATCTCTGTTACTTTATGATGTAACCTACTCATCGTCACCTCATGACCGATCGAGACAAACCATATGGTAACAAACCACATGTAAATAGGGTTGATGCTAAATTAAAGCAATCACATAAAAACGTAACAAAAAATTCATTAATGCCGAAAAAAACCTAACGGCATTTGCAACAATATGTTGACATAACCTCCATATTTTTGAAGATAAATTACCCCGTTCCTCTTTCAGAGGCAATACAAATAATTACCAATTTCACCTCAATCACTACAACTATAGTATTCACATTTTCTTTCTCATATTGTGAATATCACTTTCGTTCTACTGGTCATGCTAGAAGGTTTGATATATTAAACGGTGCACATTTTAAAGACATCTTTAAAATTATGCGCTACTCTGAAACTACCCAATTTCTCTCATTGTATCATAGTGACCCAATTTTAATTTGTTATCATACTTTGTTAAATGGTTTGATTTAATGCTTGCAAGAGCTCTAGAATGCTTATATCCGTGTTCAGGTGGGTTATTCGATCTGGACATTTATAAAACGTGTACTTACCTAATTTTAAATATAAAAACATCAACTGCATTTAGCAATTATTTTGAAGTTTAATTGTTAAAAATGATCACTTTAGAATGAAACATTGGCGTTGTTTTCTAATATGTGTCTCTATTATAAACCTTTTCCTTTAGAGGAGGCTCCCCTTGGGTTTTAAACAAAGCAATGCAATTAAGTGATATTTTCAATAAGCAGTTGATATCGTCCTGCTTTAACTGTCTTTATGAAACCTTCATATTATTATTGACAATAGCATTGAGATCATAAAATCGGAACGACTCAGGTATTAGGGCCTTTACATAACTTTTGAACCAATGGTCCAAATTTCACGAGATAAATATCTAGTTGTAGAAGAAAAAATTGCAACTAAATTTGACAATTTTTTAGTAACATTTTAGCGTAATTCCTCAGAAATAATCGCACAAAATATTGTGTCTCTGGCACACACCGTGGTTCTCTAGAAGTGGTACATACACAAGGTGCAAGTACTTTGGCACTTTTCAATCCAAACAGCATTCTTTCGTATTACACCATGTACTGTTTCTTTCTGAATATTTGAAAATGGTACAACTTAAAAGTTCAATTACCATTAAAAGTGTATGTGTTGAGATTTTGTGACATAATCAGATACTATTAGAAAATGATAGCAGACGTTTTTGTGGCGTATTTGTGGTGTAACTGAAGACCTAAAAGCATTTTATCCAACTTATATCAATAAACGTATACTTGGACTTGAAGTGAACAAGTGGAAATTGAAACCGGTTTTTCCCGCCTACTGCGGGCAACAAACTGTGTAGGATTCAGGAATAGTTAAATGTGTAGTGTAGTGTACTCCAGGGATATTTGTTCTTCGATCATTACTTTAAAAAAAAAGATGATCTGTTGACGTAAATGCGAGGTAAGAGTCAGTTTTATCGTTGAATTCTACAGACCTATCAGTCATTTAATTTTAGGATGCCTTATAACTTACACACACATTAGTACATTACGAACTACATAACAGATGTCTTCGTGTTGTAAAAACGAGGGGGAACTGCCAATTTTATCTATGTGTATTTGCACAATATGCAAAAATAGCGACCTTGATTGAAAATGTCTGTTTCTCAAATCATGATTATTATGGGTGTTTAAAAAAGCTTAAACTCAAAAAATATTGAAATCACAAAATTTGACCTTTTATTGGCCCTTATTTTGTTTAAAACAATATGGGCAATATTGTACTCATGTATTAGTGTGACATTTTTCAGCTGATAATACAGCACTTAAGTAAAATAATTTGTGTTTTGATAACCACGATTGTGATACGCGGTCCTTGGTATATCACGTGATACTAAAATCAATGATGTCAAAATATACCTCTTGTCCAATGCTGCTCATGCTGAATATTAAGATTGCTGATTTCTGAAAAATCAATTTATTCTTACGTTTTATCGCCTATTCTTGACCAATATATAATATCAATAAAATAAGCAATTAATGATGAAGAACACATAAGCAAGCAAATTCAGTGTTTATAATTATGACTTTTATTAATCAAGATATGAATTTTAATCAAGATATGAAATTTGTTTTAATACTATTTTACTTTTGACATTTTCTGAATGCCTTCGTCCATAAATATATGAGACATATATTAAGAGTCGACGCAAATATTTTTACTATAATCTGATATGAATGCAATTATCTGTCCTCTTTAAATGAATTCAATTCATATCGAATAAAACCATTCATATTTATATCAACGATTGACATTGACAATCTTAAAATGCATAAATTGTTTGATAAACAAATCTCAATGATATGTCAGCCCTGGTTTAACTTCATGTTGTTAAGCCTTTCCATCTAATTTAATTTTCATCAAACTGTGTAATCCGGGTGTATAGTATTATCAACATTAATCCATCTGCGTGATTTACAGGTACTTAATACAACAAATATAGTCTTTACAATGAGCGATAACTTGAAAAAGATTGCCCATGATTTCCAAAAAAAATTGGGGACAAAAACACCTACAAAAGTGTTGCTAACACGACGAAAATGTTTTTGAAAGTTACTAATAAACACATTTCAAGTGCTGTTAAAGTGTCGCTCGAAGCAATAGTATGTTCTTAAAACAAGTCTCAAGTTATTCTTACATATTTATATATAATTATGTAGCAGTCTTTTAAATGATACTAAATTAACTTACTGTAATTTGCTGTTAATAACCCCCTTTTTTTGTATATTCCATTACTTCAGCTATTACGTTATTGACACAGCTAATCATTAATCTTATTAACACGTGTGTAACTCATCTATTCTTTTCTCTATCTTCATCTCTTTCGACCTTAAGGTGTGTTTTTTTAAATAATATAATGTCAATGTGATTTGTGCAATGATTAGTCCTGATATTTGCCGGATATTGTTTTAGAAATGTTTTAGAATGGCTTAATCACATTTTACTTTTTTAAAACATATGTTGAAATATTGTTTAACACTCGTAAAGGACTTTGTTATACTATATGTGGATTCAAGCCGCATCTTATTGAAATACAGTAATTGCGTCAATTCGGTTCCAATAAACCTTATCTTCAGGGCTTTATATTTTGGGCTATTGGGTGTTCAGAAAGTCAGATTTGTACTAGATTTATTAAATACTCTTTCAACCTTTCAAACATAACAACAAAATTATTGTTTAATGTTAAAAGTAATAAACAAATATTGGTTCTTGCATTCTTGGTTCAATATTACAAGTTTACAAGTTTAGCAAATATAATAGGCATTACAAAAGTTCACAACTGTATCCTAAATTCAAAACTCATTCAGTTCCGCCAATTGTGTTCAATTATGATATCAAACACACATTTTACACACAAAAAAGACAACAAATACCTTAACATATTTCTTTTTCTTACCCTCATTAGCGCGCAGTGTCAAGCTCTGGAACCTAGGCCAGAGAGTAACATGTTAGCATAGCACTACCGCTAACCTAATTACGCCGAGTGAATGTATAGATATAAAAAAAAATATAAAAAGTATCAGTTTAATGTATCGAAAAACACTTATATAACGATTAAACACCAAAATTTATAATATTTACCAATATTCGAATAAGTTCAAATATCATTCTCAATTATGCAACTAGTTTAAAACTGATAGACGAAACGAAAATTTTGAAAGCTGCAATACTACTCACCTACAATAAGCAAAAAAGGCCACAAGCTCACGATTTAAAAGCTTTTGTTAGGCCAAAAAAAAAAATGATTGGTTGCCCTCCACCGACCGACCCTATTTTTCAGCCCGACCCAAACTTTTTTTTATTGAAAAATATTTTTTTTGTTCTAAAACAGATGCAAAACTTACCGAAAATCAAAAATAAAATGTTACATTTTTGCTTTTTTCGATATTCAACCCTCAAAATGTTTAGGATGTTCCAAATCACTATAAGAGCTATTTGATTGTTTTGATTTGGATGTCGAGAGGGAAGTTGTGAAGGCTGGAGCGGCCGATCGACCTAGCGGTCCTAGGAAGAGAATTGAAAAAAAAAAACCGACCGACCCTCTCTGAAAAAAGCTGTGGAGGGCAACCAAACAAATTTTTTTTTGGCCTTGTGCCTAATTTTAAAAACGTGGTAAGATCTTTTGATAACTTCAGGTATTAACAAACATTTCGGTAAAGCACCCCCGGGGTGTATTACTTACATTGACATGGTATACGTATATGTGCTAGCCTTTTAAGATGGATTTTCACAGATTTGGTATAGCGTTCGGGTGGTTTTCGTCTCAGATGAAAGCACCCAAATTTCTTAAATTGTGTGCTTTTTTTGAAAAAATTTCAAAAAAACACCTAATTTGAGTACAATTGGGTGATTTCTATCTAAATTGGTATATTGATGGGTGGGTTTTCGAGCCAAAAAAGGTATACAGGTGGTCAGTTTTCAAAGTCCGGCAGGCACATACCCGTACAAAAAAATTTGAAGACCCCCTCCCCACGGAAAAATACCACACACGTATTCGCAATATCTTAACCTGCATACAACATCTTACTGCGTCTTTGTTTCATTTTTTATTACAAAATAATACATACGTGGCCGCCGCGTTAAATGTGTGCCGTTGTCATATCCTATGTAGCCCTACATATTGCTCTATGTAGCATATCTGATGTATTCAACTCATCATTTTTTCTTCTTACATTATAAGGACGTTTACATAATTATACCAAGACTTATCACTATAGATCATTTTGAACCTATTTTGGGCGTATTTGTGGCGGTATTTCACAAGTAAGTCAAAATCAAAAAATTAAGAGATGCGTTTCTAGACATGTATTTCTAGATTCTAAAAAGTGAAGGAGATCCAAGTTTTATTTTGCAAGAAATGTGTGCTTTTATAATAGATTAGTAATCAGATGCAGTTGCTGAAATACAAAGCATAAAATATTTCTGAAAATGAGGGGTTAACTTTACCTTAAATATCTAAATTTTCGAGCCCTCCTAAATGGAAAAAATATTTTGTCAATATAGTAATATTAACTACAGGCATGAATCTTTTAATTTTGCATCCAAGAAAACTTTGTTGACAATTGTTGCCGATTATGACAAAAGCAATACAGTGTATGAGTGTTTGTACAGTTGTGTTAGATTTATTTAAAGTAAAAAAATGTTTTTTTTTAACATTAACAACATTATAGCTTTTAATGTCTTAGTCAAAATGTAATAATGGTAGAATTGCAAAAAACGCATTCAGAAGATGTTGCCTGTGGCTAAATACAATAAAGATTTATGCCTGTAGTCAATATTACAACAGTTTAAAAAAAATGTTGTTGTTTTTCATTGAGGAGGCCTAAACTTTAAGGGAACGATCCTTTTTTTCAACAACGAGATGCTGATCTTTAAACAAACCTAACTCTATAAATAGAAATTACTGACCAAACAAATTGCCCTTCCATACATTTTGAGGTCCTCATTTAGGAGAGGGCAGTCAATTTTGCGGAAATGTCAGATTGCGAATGCTTGTTATTTAGTGTAGTGCAACCTTCAGAGAACACTGACTTCAATTTGGATTCCTAAATAAAACTCTTTAAGACTTTTAATTTGATAGGATTATGAATTGGTGATACTCATAAACATATGTTCAAAAATCATTTAAACTGGGTTGTCATGAATAATAATTAGTATGGGGGAAAAATTCATTATATACATCTACTTTCTTCAACTCAATTGACTATACCAACGTAAATCCCTTCATTAAATCATTAACAACACGGACAAATGACTTATTGAATTGAATAGTATTTAGATATAAATCGTTAAAAAAGACTAATAGCTCTATATATAAATGTCAAAATATTTATTTAACTTTGACTTAAAGGTGTAGGTTCCTATCTTAGCATGTGTGTATTTTAGATTTAACTGATTGACCGTGACCTCTGAAATGCATAATTATTGTGAAATTTTAACCTCCGTTTGCTTCTTGTTTTCTATTGAGAGGCAACAGAAAATACGCAACTCTTGGGATGAGGCTGTTATGAAAATACAAAAGAAATAGAAAATAGGTATACCAATAATTTTACATTTTATGCTATATCTCCGAAAGTATAAAGAATTTGGAGGTGAAATTTTTGTAATCGGAACCTACACCTTTAAAATCATCATAACTTTTAACAACGGTCTGTTCTCTATGGTAGATCTGTTCCCACAGATCTACCATAGAGAACAGACCGTTAATTAAAATTAACGTTACACTATTAATATTCAATAGAGGACAATCTTGTACTTTTTATGTGGGCATTTTCACGGTAACAGAAGGACAATCACAGAATTTTTCTGTATTTCAAATACATACATTGGCATAATTGAATTGGATAAAATAAAACTAATTCCATATTTAGTTGAGTATACCTGAAAGCATTCATAATCAACAGGAATTTTTTCATAAAAATATGCATATTAATGAGGTCGGTCACGGAAGGACAGCAAAACGGACATGGTCTTTCACCTTGGAGTACATTTTTGAAAATGTTTATGAAAGTTATGAAAAAATTTTATTTCAAAGTTACTGAATGCATTGCTTGGTGTTTCTGCAATAGTTTGCCACATTCCACATCAAAATATTCCCTACGGTTATGTTTTAACAATGCGAAATGCGAAGGGATCATGGTAACGGAAGGACGGTAACGGAAGGATAATTTGTCCGCTGATTTTTGGGAGCACTGAACCATAAAGCCTGGTCAGGATTAACAAAAAATACAACCTCATGTGTAAATTTGATCCTTATTTAAGCCATTTGGAACAATACCACCCAAGTAAACAACCAAGAATGGGTTGAAAAAATTAAATACAAATTACTACTTTTCATTATGAAAATCAAGAAATTTGACAAAAAATTAGGTTTTTTAAAAGAAATTTCATAGACATCTTTGTTCAGTCTTTTAAAAATTAGGTTCATTTTAAAGAGTTTCAAAATAGCTTTCTTTTGATACCAGATATATGGTGGTAGCATTTTTCATTGAATAGTTAATATCCTTTTTTCAATATTTTTCTCATGTCCACTTTTTCGTGAAAATCCCATGTGTTATCAAGCTTTTCCCCATTAATATGAAGCATTTTAATTAAATGAAGTAAGACTGTTTCCGTAAAGGTGTTTTTATTTTCTATTTAGGGATATATTTGCCAAATAAAGGGGAAAAATCATTACAGGGTGTTCCAATAAAAACGCAACGAACTTTTGGTAGAAATTGTATCTTAAATTACCCGATTGTCGCACCCGAAGTAACAAATTGAGTAAAAATACTCAAGATAAAGTTGACTTGTTTTATATTATGCTAAATGAAGCAATTGACAAATGTTTTCCTGTTACGAAGTCAAAGATGCATGTTAATGATAAACCGTGGCTGACTGATCGTATTAAAAATCTTATCTCAGATCGTCAAAAAGCTTATCACTCTAATAATCAGGCATTATGGCGCAAACTACGTAACCAAGTTCAGCAAGAAATAAAAAGGGCTAAAGTTTCTTATCATGCTAACAGAATCAGAAATTTACAGAAGACAGAACCGAAAAAATGGCACCAGCAAATTAAAATTGTTACAAACTCCAGTAAAACCAAACTAAGTTTGGACATCCCAGGCATTGATGATCTTGATATCAAAGGAAAAGCAAATGCAATTAACACCAAATTTGCTCAGGTCTCAGAGGGATTAGACCCTCTTAATTTTAGTAAACTGCCTGCCTACTTGCCTGCTAAAAAACCACCCCAACTCTATCCGTGGGAAGTTTTTGCTGAGCTTGGTAAACTGAAAGCCACTAAATCTGCTGGCCCAGACCAAATCCCTCCCAGGTTGTTAAAAGAATTTGCGTATGAACTAAGTGTGCCCCTTACAGATATTTTAAATTGCTCCTTTTTGGAAGGCAGGGTCCCAGATCAGTGGAAAAAAGCTATTGTGGTTCCCATCCCAAAACAATATCCGCCCACCATTGATAAACTCCGTCCAGTATCCCTCACCTCTGTGTTTGCTAAAGTTGCCGAGGGTTTTGTTACCGGTTGGGTCCTGGATGATGTGGAACACAAAATTGATAAGCGCCAATTTGGAAATGTGAAAGGGACTTCAACAGCTCACTACTTAGTCAGCATTATTCATTACCTTCACCAGGGGGCCGATTAAAGTCACAATGTAGGAACGGTGGTCCTCACAGATTTTTCCAAGGCGTTCGATCTTGTCGACCACACCATTCTTATTGAGAAAATGATCCGCATGGGAATCCGTAGGTCCATCGTTCCTTGGATTTGTGACTTTCTCCATAACCGGCAGCAATGTGTCAGGTTTAACGATGTTCTCTCTGATTATGTTTAACTTCATGGGGGTGTCCCCCAGGGTACTAAATTAGGCCCTATTGGATTCCAAATTCTCATAAACGAGGCTGCTGAAAATTCTTCTTCCATGTTTTTGAAATATGTGGATGACTTGACATTTGCAGTTAATTCTACTTGTGCACGTTATTCTTCTAGCTCTCTGCAGGCTGATCTTGATGAATTTACCAAATGGTCGAAGGATAATATGCTCAAGTTGAATCCCTCCAAGTGTCAAGCTCTCCAGATTTGTTTTAGTAAAAATCCCCTCCAGCCCAGCGACTTGAGGATCGGTCTTGAGCCACTTTCTTATGTTAATGAAGCCAAGGTTCTGGGTATTTACCTTGAAAACAACTTTAAATGGAGCACGCAGGTTGACAATATGCTGAAAAAACCCAATAAAAGGTTGTTTATGTTAAGGACTCTAAAACGCTTTGGCTTTAGCGCTGAAGAACTTCGGGTTGTGTATGGTGGCTACGTTAGACCGATCCTAGAGTACGCTGACGTTGTGTGGCAAGCATTACTTGCAAACAATCCCGTGACATCGAATCCATCCAAAGAAGGGCATGTCACATCATTCTTGGCAATGCATATGAGTCTTATGTTGATGCTTTGGGTAGTTGCCAGCTTGACTCTCTGTAGACCGGCTTCAGATTGAGCTAGGTGCCACCTGGAGAGGACATTAATGGCACAATGATTTTTTGAGTCCTTATCATGTGTGTAAACAGAAAAGTTCAGGTAAACGCGCATCTTCGGGTGGGTTGGGAGAATATAGGGCTAATTATTCAAAATGGCCGCCAAAATAGTCAAATTTCACCAAAAAATCATATATTGGTCATAAATAATAATTAACAAGAAAATCAAATCATCAAATATGGTCACATACCCTTTATGAACTACCATGAAGCATGTTTTATAATACCATGCTTAAAATCCAATATGGCGTCCACATTAAGGGCCAAAATGGCGCCCAAAATAGGTGAAATTGTCGAAAAAGTCATAACATTAGCCATAAATATTAATTAATTCGGGAATTACTAAGTATGTTTGTGTTAAATCATGCTTCATATCTAATATGGCGACCATCATGCGGGCGAAAATGGCGCCCAAAATGGGTGAAATTGTCGAAAAAGTCATAACATTAGCCATAAATATTAATTAATTCGGGAATTACTAAGTATGTTTGTGTTAAATCATGCTTCATATCTAATATGGCCACCACCATACGGGCCAAACTGGCGCCTAAAATGGGTAAAATTGTAAAAATAGTTTTATATTGGCCATGTATGATAATTAATACTAAGTAAAAAAGGCAGAAATATACTTTTAAAGCCATAAGCAACTTTTTATTTCTGTTTGAATTGTTTCCATATACATGATAAGGACCCAAGAAAAATTGTGTCACTAATGTCCTAACCAAGTGGCACATATATTGTTAATCCTATATTCCTGTTTGTTTCAGATGAAACCATGGCCTTGCAAAGTGTAGC
>JXSR01S020135.1:13308-23446 GCA_000969725.1 Ophiothrix spiculata | reverse complement strand
AAATCATGTTTTTGGCCCCAAAATTTACGGGAAAGCTAACTACACTTTCCTTTGGTAAAATTTTGAACTGCTTTACTTTTTAGAATCTAGAAAGCAATATCTAGGAAAGCTTTTTTCAAATTTTTGATTTTTTTCTTCATTTTTGAAATACTGCCGAAAATAAGTCAAAATCCCACTGCTGACACCAAAATTTGTGTCAGAAGTGGGATTTTTGAGATTTTTTGGACCAATTTTTGACAATATCTCAAAAACTAAGAAAAAAATCAAAAATTTGAAAAAAGCGTTCCTAGATTTTGCTTTCTAGATTCTAAAAAGTAAAATGGTTCGAAATTTCACCGAAGCAAAATTTAGTTAGCTTTCCCGAAAAATTTTGGGCCAAAAAACTTGATTTTTGGACCTAGGTCCAAAATGACATCATCATCATGTTAAGTATGCAAATTCGCTTCTAGAAACATATACTTTTATTTGGATTTAATCATCTGTTGCTGAGTTACAGAGTATAAAATATTTCAGAAAACGAAGGGTTGACAGGGCCCTTAATATGTAATTAAACATTTCTGTTTGTTCAAGTACCATTTTTATTTTTCAATTTATGGACAAATGGCCTTTATGTGATAGGCTGTACTACACAGTTTGCCTCAAGCCAAAAACGAAGTTTTTTGGCTTGTGTTTCTCGAGCAAGTCATGCTAGTAATTACTAATGCTATAGCTAGTACTGCTCTCTCTTACACCAGGGCTTCATTTTTGAAAAATACTGAAGAGCTATACATTACTCTCCTGAGAGGTTCAAGGGGAGTTGTCAGGAGAGTAATTTGCAATATTTGAGGTCACACCATTAGATATTAACTATAGTTTTAGCAGTTTGAGGTGAGCTAGATATTGCTCTCCTAAGACAGATAGAGACTGTTTAGGTGAGCAGAGGAGAGCAATCACTATAGCTCACCTTAAAAATGAAGGCCTGCTTACACAATAAAAAATGCCAGTTGGGTTTTATGCTTTGGACTGATCTTGTAACAGAGTCTGATTTATTGAGTATACATTTTCCAGAGGAGGGTGGCCGTGGCAACTGTTGCGGGTTGCCGGCTCTTGTCGTACGGTATCGTAGCCGATTCCCCGGTTGCGTCATGTCCTATACCGCCTCTGGAAAGCCGTTGGGATTCGTAGAAAAATACAACCTCCGGGATGATCACTAAAATTATTTTGTAATTGGTAGACGGTAAAAATATATGATAACATCTAAAAAAAGTGGGGTTCACCCAGCTGATTTAGAATAACATAATTATGTTGATTACTATAAGAACACTTTTGTAAATTTTTAGGAAAGGTAAAAATATGATCTTTGTAAATATTTTTTTCAATACGTGAGTCACTTGACCCAATAGAAATACACGTAAATGGTAGGCCTATCCTAAATTTGCGTTTTAGAAATCCCTCGTCCCTAAATCTAGTGGATGCTATTTATCGTGTCCTATGCCGCCTGACATTTTCTATTTTATTACAACAGGTTTCAAGGCTGCCTGTGATGTCTTGTGAATTTGTTTTAATATACAATAAAGTCACGCTAGGATGCAGTGGTTACCATGGCAACATTTGAAGACAAAGCCGCATCAATATCCCGTCTGTTTGAAGACTGTACAAGAGACCAGCAAAATGAAGTGTTGAAAAGACTGCTCTTGAAATGTAAGGTAGGAAACATTGGGAGAGAAGGAGTTAAACACGATCAACAATAACTCTTGGGGAGTTGGACACAGAATATGAGACAAGTACTCCACAGATAATGCACTGTTTGAAGAATATTAAAGAAAAAAGGATTGAACAGTACTAGATCCGGGAAGGTGGGGGGCTCTCGCATATGAAAGTGATGTATAAGTGCCACCCAGCATCTTGGAAATAGAGGCCTTTCAGTGACAAAAAATGGTCAAAAGGGCCAGGTCTTTCAGTTGCAAAGTGCAATAAAATTGCAGCTTTTTAAGAGGATCATCATCAAATTTCATCAGGTATCCCCTCTATGTAAAAACCTGGTAGAAAATTGGAATAGAAGGAGCAGGGGATGTCGATACACCGCTGTTTGAAGCGTTCATTTTTTTTGACAAAAATGCACTGGTCCTTTTAGTTCAGGAATTAGGTGTTGAACTTGTAAATTTGTTTTCAATAATTTAATTTCACATTTTTGTTTCTAATAAAAAAAATGCTCATTTTAGATCAAAATACATCATTTTCAGCCCATATTTTGAGATTTCATTATTGGTGACGCTATTCAGTTTTTATAATAAATTAAATATTCAGTATGTGTGAATCCAGAAAAAAATTCAATTTTGGTCTCCTTTACCTTATCCATGCTTCAAACTTCAAAACTAAGGCTCTTAGATTATTTAAACCTGGAAACTCTATTTATGTAAACATTGCCACCAAAATATACATTTGGTAATAAATGACCACTATTCAATGGTAATCAAACAGCGGTGGGTACATATGGTAATATCACTGAAAAAGCAATCAATTAGACAAAGTTTTTAAAATACATGTCCGTGTCTTGCACAGTCTTCAAACAAGTGTTTGGTCGTACCGACCCCTGGTCGGTGTTTTTCAGTTGATCATTTGTATCAACTGCTGCAATGGACACAGTGCCTGCCAGCTGATGTTAGGCCTAAAAAAATTGTTTGATTGACGTAACATAGAAAAAAAAATAGGTAGGTCGGAATTTTTTTAAAAAATTTTTTTTTTAAGTCTATGGTCCGTATGCACAAAAGAGGTTTAAGACTTAGACCGGGTTTAAGTTAGACCGGTCTAAGTCAAAATTACTATTGCCATAAAAGAACCTTTTGAAGCATTTTTGAAATGCAAAAGCTTTAAAATATGGAAGATTCAATCAAAAATTTTACAGACAACACAAAATATGACAAAATTGGTTGAAAAAATGTATTTAGCTGTGATACAAAATTTGACTTAAACCAGGTCTAACTTTAAACCAGGTTTAACTCTTAAACCTCTTTTGTGCATACGGACTATTGGTTTCACGTACAAGAACACAAAATATACGACACATATACAAAAACATCTCCACTTTTTCTGTAACACATCTTTTATTTGTCATTTTGAATATCCTGCAAGCCATATCTCAGTCCCCCATGAATCGATTCCCATCACATTTGGGATTTGGAGGTTTTTTACCATGCTCAAAAATATAAAAATATCTAGGGTCGGTGGTAAAAATAACGTCGGTCGGGTTACGCCAATCAAACAATTTTTAGGCCTTATGTACGTCATGATGATATGGTCAAATTTATTGATTATTTATTTGTAATTTTTCCCATTCAGCCGCTACAACTACGAATTCTGCACAATGAATTAAAGCCACTTCTTGCTGTTGACTTTGCTGAAACGCTTCCACCAGAGCTAACAGAGCGGATTCTAAGCTATCTGCCTGCTGAGGATCTGTGTAATGTGGCACGCTGCAGTAAAACCTGGCGTGAGAGGACCAACAATGATGCCTTGTGGTATGCATTATACTTTGTTTAAAGGTGTAGGTTCCTATTTTAGGATGTGTATAATTTACTTTTAACTGATTGACCTTGACCTCTAAAATGCATTGTGCAAGGCTTCAACCTGGGCTTGTGTTTTGTTTTCTACTAAGAGGCAAAAAAATGTTTATCTCCAAAACTATAAAGAATTTTTTTGATCTATAATCAGAAAAATATGGGATTTCATTTGGCATCAAAAAATATACTACTTCCGGTTGAGCCCTGGGGGATGAGAATGTGATGATTATGATCAGAACCTACACCTTTTAATTTGAAATAAGAGACTATTGATACTTGCAGTTTGTACTGCCTAAGGGCCAAATTTAATCTATTGGTAGGCTATATGATTATTAAGATAAATACTGGGGATTTTACATGGCATGGTGCAGTAAAACCTGGCGTGTAAGGGCCAACAATGGCACCTTGTGGTACGCATAGTATAGCTGATCCCCAGAGGTTGATTTAAGACCTTCCCATAATACATAGTAACAACAGTGAGCATGAATGAACTAATGGAATGTTCAGCGAGGTCAAATGACCACTGCTGTATATGGGAAAGATGTTAAATTTCACACTAAATCAAACTGTATTATGGGTGTGAAAACTTTAAGCGACCAGAGTTTTGTTTACATATTCATAGAGCTTGTAGTATGGGCCAGTTTCACAGTAATTGCCAACTTTATGAGTTTTCACTTAAAACCCATACAAATTTTTACAGGAATATGATACAGACTCACCTCTTATGTTTTTACTTACATCTCTACTAGGCCTACCTCCCATACCTAAATGAACTTATTTGTGCTTGTTTTTCAGGAGGCAGCCCACATGAAATGGTCAAAACTTGACCGATATGGCGTCAACCAAAAATACATGTCATTTTGGTTTCAGCTGCCATATTTGCTATGTTGAGTCTGTCGATTGTTACTTTTGAGTTCTGTTAGACAAGCAGTGACACTTTATAACCATGTGAAAATAAAGTGTAGCAGAGTGCTCAAAAAATTTATATGGAGCAGTCAAAATAAAGTGTTGGACGTGACATAATTTTCCGTTCACATTGAATAGCATTTTATTCAAATACACCGACACTCCCATGGTGGATATCTGTGGCATTTTATGGTATCATTTGCAAAGACAATCCTTCATGATATTGCCCACACAAAATTATATGACTGGGGCTAGAATTAATTCAGATATGGTAAACTGAAATCTAGTCCGCAATTTTCCATTCCCAATTTTGTCACGTCCAACACTTTTTGCAGAAGCTCTGTTGTCTTTATAAAGTAAGTTCTATGTTTGGGATACTAACTCTCCAAGAAGACCATCTCTCTACTATTAAATTGCACCTAAAGTTTTGACAACCATTGCAAAATGGCTTAGATCTATGAACAAAACATTTTCCGTTCACACCAGTCACGTCCAACACATGTGTGCTGCATATCTTGAAAATTAAGAGGTATTTTGTATTTATAGTATGTTTCTAGTTGTTGCATGTAATGGGTTTGGGAACTACAAACTTACTTTAAGGTGCGATCAGTTTTTGTAAAATTTCAAACTTTTGCCCCGTTCACATTTGCAATTTGTCACGTCCAACCATAAAAAACTTCACAGTTTTGGAATATTGGAAGAGCATTCAATATGGAAAGTTTGTAGTGGTGCATTGTTTCAAAACCTTAAAATCATGTGTTTTTTTAATAAATTCAAAAAGATAGGATTTTAAGTCATCAAGTGATGTCACGTCCAACACTTAGGACATAAACCTTATTATCATCTGCTAACTAAATGGTTGAGATTTGCTGGCATTTGGTACAAATATTTTCCAGACTACAACTAATAAATCCATGAAAAATTACTCTGCTTTGTCACAGTTTTGATTTCTTAAACAAAACTTTTTTATGTCAAAAACCTGTTTTTGGCCAAAAATAACAGCAAAAAATGTCATAACAATTGAGCTAGAATGTTCATATTTCAGCTTGAATTGCCTTAAGGTACATATTTGACATTTATGATGAAAACAAGTCTAATTTCTTTGGGCACTAGTGATAATTTCCAAAGAAACTACTTGCATTTTTTACAAAAATGGCTAAATATTCATACTTGATTGAAAAAATCAATAAAGGGGGAAAGATTAAGGTGTGCTTTCTATTTTTTCTTAAAATTTGCACCCTTATTATGCACATTTGTAAACATATGACAAAGTATGTTACTTAGTTTTAAAAAATGACCCCCCGGTTGACAAAAAGTTGGCAATTACTGTGAAACAGGCCTATGACCTATCTCAAGGTAATTTTAGTATACCCATCGTTTCACTACTAAATGTACTGTGCCAGATTTAAATCATGCATATTGCTGTACATGTCAACGGGAAATTGATCTCACTGACATGTGGACTGTTTTGAGCTACTGATTTCAAATTTAGAATTGGATTATGGGAAGTACTTAAAACACCATCTGACTGAACCCTCTCGTATAGTTGAACCCTTGATACAAACATTGACTAATAATAAAGACAAAAACACAGGTAAAAAAATATATTCAGGTCTGAAGAATCACTTTCATTTGCAGAAATTGAAAATTGGTTTATTGGACATATTGTAACGGACCGAACGTAACCCACCCACTTACTCTACTGTAATAATCACGAAGCATACCAGCCCTTAATAAATTCCAAAATTTTTCATACGACCTATCCAAGACTCGAACCCGGGACCTCCCGCACCAGAAGTGAGCTCGCAGCATATAGACCAAAAGAGGACTTCCCTGTCAGGTCTATATACTGAACGAACATGTATACAATCTTGACAATATCTTCAATACCAATAGACCTACCTTTGTGAGGGGATGCCCTAGGCCTCAAGTAATGCCACCTGCAACAACTTTGGCTTCAAATATGCAAATAAATATTCAATTTGCATTTAGTTATATGCAGAAATTTACCATATCTTCTGAACCAAACATTTAATGATAAAAGCTTCAGTCAAACTAAATGTAGGTGTAAGCTATTCCAGGAAGATATTTGAAATATTAAGTGCTTAGATCACATATATAGAAAAAAAAAATGAGTAGTTTGCCAAGCTGTGGTCGAGGTGGCATGCCACAGCAAACAAAATCACATGACACACAAGCATGTATTATAAGGCCTTATTATATACCCATGTCCATGGTTTCAGTCAGATATACAATGCAGATAAAGTAGTTGGTCTAGTAGTAAAAATGTCAAAATCTGCGAACTCAGGCGGGCATCGCGGGAGCTAGCACCGCCAGATTATCGGTAGATATACTCTTCCAAAATTTCAGAGCTCTCTTACGACTCGCGAGTGATCCCGCCTAGAACTCGGCTCAAAAGATCATCTTTCTCAAAACACCTGCGAGTTGTGAGCTTGCTCAGGCAATGCTTGACCACGAGTTCACCTTTTTAAACCCATTTTTACCACTTGGTGGTTGATGCCCAGGAGATCTGCCAAATTCTGGAAAATTCTCTGACCTCACTCAATATTAAATCATCATTACAACTTGACCAAGAAATTTTTTCTTTATGTGATCTAAGCATTAACGTGGTTTGTATTTTTTTGTGTATTGCTGTGAACTCATAAAACTCTCATGTGGGTTTGAGCATGCTAGTTCGGTCGGAGCTCGGCCCACTAGTCTTTCTATATGGTGGCATGTCATTAGGTGGGTATGCTAAAAAGGTGGTGTTGTTACATTTTTTCATGGGTTCTCCAACTTAATTTGATGTAAATTCAGTACTTCTTGGCCTATGAACTTGTTTAATGTCTCATTTGAAAGCTTACACTTTCTGCTATTTGTGGTAGTAATTTGGTCTTCATGGGTTACATAATTTAAGAGACAATGGTTTGAAACTTGGCAGTACAAGGGTGGTGGTGCGTAAGGATGCGGTGCGTAAGGATGCGGTGCCTACGGATGCGGTAGATAGCCAAATTGAGACAATATCACCATTTCGGAAGGTTTGACATTGCTGGGACATTCACAAATGGATTCTGTGACCTCAAATACATACAGATAGTCACCAACATGGCTAAAATTTGGTATATAATTACAGTAATTGGCAGATTTATCATTTTTAGACCTTCCTCAGACCCCCTCCCCCCTCGATCAGTTTTTTGGGCATCATCTTCTCATGTTTTGTCCGATTTTGACAAAGTTGGTGTTAAAATGTTCAGGGGATCAAGCTGCATCAAATAAGAATTAGGACAGAATGATTTGTAACATCACCATTTCTCCCCTTGTATAGCCCGCCTCTAATTAATTGAAGGTCATTAACACCAAGGCCCTAAGGGGTCTGTTTCAAGTTTAATGCATCAAAGTAACTATTAAAGTGTTTATAACATATCCTGAAAAAATGAACTGTTTACCATTAATCATTCCAATTTATGACTTGCTTTAGTAAAAACAGGCAATTTTGAGAAAAACACGTTTGAAAATAACAGTTTGCATTACCGTCTATGGAGTAATTAACCATTAATTTGCTCATTATACCAAAACAAAAGTGATATTTGGCTAAAAAGTTACTTGAATTAAAAGAGATTAATAATATTAACATCATTTCAAAAAATGTTTTTTTTTTGACCATTTTAACCATGTAACACATTTTTGACCCACCTCATGAAAGCCACCATATGTGACTTTAGCATAAATAACATGTCGGTTTCAACATTAAATGGTTTTAATTGCTAAATCAAAGAACACATAAAATTGAATTCTTTCAGGCTGCATCATTGTAAATTAAAGAACTGGCAACATTATGGCACCATATCGGATCTGTCAGAAGAGCGCCCCTTCAGTCCGACACAAACCACCATTTCCAATACGTCTCCAACATTCTCGTTTGATGCAATTGTGTCGAATCAATCCTATCAGAATGACAGGAACTTGCATGAACATCAGTCAAACAAACCTATAAATCATGACAAGAATTGTGTAGACTTAACTCAAGATCATGTAAATGGATTAGACTTGAAACAAGGTCTTGTGGAAACGTGCAAATGGAAACAGACGTATATGAGAGCGCATCATCTGGATAGAAATTGGGCTACAGGGCGTTATAAGGTAGCCCCACTACTCAGAGGTCATAAGGATAGAGTCACATGTATTGACTGTGATGGTGAGTGTAAAAATTCACATGCACAGAGCAAATTTTACATGCAAAAACCCCCTTATTTCGAACACTGCTAGCTTTTAAAGTGCAATTTACATTGTAAAAATGTAGAGAACGGTCTAGATAGCAGTTGTTTTTAAGTCAAAGTGCAGATTACAAATGGGTAGCATTTTTTTGCTTCCTCAGGTTTATAAAACAGGTGGTAGTCGAAACTCCGGCCGTGTGTCTGTACCCAACCGAAATCTGAGTAAACCGCACCCAACCCAACCCCACCCCGGGGGTTGTTTCCCAACCCCACCCCGGGTTGTCACCTGACATTATCACAACCAAGGCTGATTTCAATCCAACGGTTCATGACCTTTAGTCCTAATGACAAAATAACCGATTAAATTCTGGTCATTGCACAAACTTTAGTTCACTAGAACTATTTTAAAATCTCTTTAGTTCTCAAGCCCCCTTTTTTTTCAAAATCGCCATTTCAAGCAAAGATATTTTTCTTCCAGAAATCAAATTGACCCAAAATAGGTAGCTTCGAATGGTCATTTCGTCATGTGAGTGCAAGTTATTTGTATTTGCAATAACTGCCCTTAGTTGTATTTTTTAACACCTCTTCGCAAGAATGTGAAAAATCCCTCAAAATTGTCGTATGTTAGTGTGCGTATGCGATACACTGTTTTTATCATTAACACTTGCTTGTTGTCAAGTTGTGCTCTGTATCATACATGACCCACTGCATTTTACTCATCAGTTAGATGTAGTTAGCTGAATACCGCGATTGCTAAAATTAAGTTCTGGTTGTTCTGGTTCTTTTTATAAGAGATTAATGCAAAAGGGTCTCGTAATACACAGGTTGTGGGTTCGAGCCCCAGGCCCGGTGGTTTACGTCTCCTTGTTTCCGTGGGCAAGAAACTTTACTCTAATTGCTCCGTGGCTCGGAAGTCACCTTAAGCCGTTGGTCCCCTGTGCGAATGCTCCTTCTTGGGGCGCTGCATACCTGGTGAGTCAATACAGGAAACAAACGCACGCTGTTATCCAGTGGCAGCCATTGCAGATACGACTTTGTTGCACTCCCATGACAAACTATTTTTCTTTGATTAGGTACCACACTTGCCAGTGGCAGCAGTGATACAACATTGCGAATATGGAATGTGCTTACAGGGGAGTGTCTCCATAATGTAGAACAGCATACAGACTCTATCACATGTGTAAAGATGAAGGTTAGTCTGATGTCAAAAGGCCCAACCATAACCAGCTATTTTCAGAAATTATAGAGAATTAAAATAGGCCATAAACTCAATTTTGAAATTTGCGACTTCCCTCTCATTTTGCCAGAGCACCCCCTCATTAGGATATCTTTAGTATTTTCTCACAAAAGCAAAATCTTTATCAAATTTCTTAAAAAAATAGTATTTGGTTGATTTATTTGTGCTGATTATGAATCTGAAATAAAAACAAGAGCCACAGGCTCAGTAACCCATGCACGAAAGCCCATTAGCAAAAAAAA
>JXSR01S020132.1:31806-50688 GCA_000969725.1 Ophiothrix spiculata | reverse complement strand
TCGAATGTCTGTTGGATATATAGTAACAAAATTGCCACAACAAAATAATTTCAGTAAATCGTGTTAATAATTATAGACGTGGCATCAAATCTAGCATAGAGTAAAAAGCCTATAAACTTGAACCCTTAATGGAGCTTGGTCTGATTTTTAAAATGTTGCTTTGAAAAATAATAAGTCTCAGTTTCAAATTTTAGATGAATCGGTCAACCCGTTTTAAGGGTAAATTTTATGCAATATCTGTAAACCTAGCTCAATACTGATCTGAGTGACATAAAGTGATAAATTACCGTTAGTGCATGGAAGAGGTTGTTTGAATTTACAACCATAAATGGTGTAATTTTTTGTGCTGTAAACTATCACTTTTTCCTAAAACGAAGACGCCCTTTTACAACATTTTTTTTTTATGTTGAGCATAAGTATCAATTACCATCCAGAGTGGTCCCCCGGGATTTGTTCAAATCATTATAATACCTGGTCTTATTGCCCGTAATAATGGTGATTTCCAATCCTCTCCACCTAGGGATATAAAAGTCATGAAGTGGCAACACCGGCGAGGAAGCTATTGAAATGTTCTTTGTTTTCTCGTGGACCGCATGGTTGAATGTTGCCATATTGATTTCCCTGAAGTCAGGTATTATGATGCGGCAAATGTACATTTTTCATGACGTCATCACAAATTATTCTTGTTTATAAGCCTTTAAAAAATATTTAACCAACGATATATACATTTATCCCCAACGTTACTAGTGGAAAATCGCACTATTGTTGAAAAAACGTTTGACAATGAATTAATTTTGTTTAACTCATTAAAACAAGTGAAATCAATCGTGTGAACTGTGATCAATCCTGGTATGAAATATATTAGCTCGCTCAATGTGCAGCCCACAAAACTCGGAATTCAGTGTGACGTCATGTTGAGGTGCCGCACTTTCTGGCACGATTCAATCAATCGATTGCGTTACAATTAATAACAGAATAAAGGGATTTCTAATAGGACATCGATTCAATGGACACACTTCTAATTTTCCGAATACTTTATGATAATTATTAAAATGATTTTTCAGCGTGTTTTTAATTGCTAATTTTTTGTAGCATTAGAATGGTTGAACGAGACCCGTGGCGTCTATTATATTCGGCTCTCTACTAAATGAAATTTGGCTCAAAATAGCATATTATAATTATGAATACATTGCAGAAATAGAAATTTTAAAAAGTTGTTTCATTACGGTTTTAGGGGAAAACAAATTGAACAGCGCCATCATTTTACCAGTTTATGCTAATTATCTCAAAAACGACGCGACCGGTTTGAATTTTTTTTGTACCGAAACATGCGGTACAAACCCCTACCTTGACAATACATAAAACAACTTTATTCGGTTATTTTGCGTTTTCGTTCGCGCGAAAAACAAAATTATGGTCCATATGGATCCCCCTTATTCACTTAAGTGTTAATCTTTGAAATCGAACAAAGTTGATAACTAGACCTTTCCATTGACTTTTTGACCCTTGACCCCCAAGGAAGGGTCAGACGATGGGTCACCTTAGACACTTTTAACTGCTGGTAAAAGACAAACAATTTGACACCTCAGCTGTTGAAATCGGACAAAATTTATCATTTGACCTATTTCTTTTGACCTTTGACCCCAAGGGAAAGGCCTGACATTGGGGTCACAATTAACACTTTTGACCAAAAGTGTCGTTGGTGAACCCGTCGTCCGACCTTTCCCTGGAGTCAAAGAGCATAAGAAAGGTCAAATTTTCAACTCTGCTTGATTTTAAAGTTTGCTGGTCCAAAACTTAAACAATTTGACACCTTAATCTATGAATCAAACAAAATTGAAAATTTGACCTTTGACCCCAAGGAAAGGTCAGGCGATGGGTTCACCATGGACACATTTGATTGCTGTTCCAGACGAACAATTTGAAACCTTAACCTTTGAAATCGGACAAAGTTGATAATTTGACCTTTCCATTGACCTTTCTTTTGACTTTTGACCCCCAAGGAAGGGTCAAATGACGATGTCATTATTGACGCTTTTAATCGTTGGTAATACAGACTAACAATTTGACTTTTTTTTTGTTTTAAAGAAGAAAGAAAGAAAAAAAGAAAGAAAGAAAGAAAAAGAAGAAGAAGAAGAAGAAACGCGGCAAAACAAGCCATTTGTGATTTCATTACAAATAGAAAGAAAGAAAAATGTCAGATACAGAATCCTGCCCAAGCTTTTCGCAGGGTAAAGAAAAAACGAAGAAGACAAGACCCTGCTGCTGCGGGTAATGCCGCCACAAGCAGCAGGGTAAAAATGAGTTTTCTGACCATATCATACATACGGTACTGGACCATATCTTGGGATGGGTAAGTTATGTCCCGCAGGTTGCATGCGGCCCGCGTACTCTATTTGTTCGGTCAGACAAGCCCACAAAGAAAAAAAACCCCAAGGTGCACAACTTGAAAAGGTTGCTCCAAATACATTGTTATTGAGTGGAAAACAAAACTTGAGTTGAGAGTTACCGTAAAGAGGTCACACAGGGCATTCAGAGTAATATTTTGCAGAAAAAAGGGGGCATTTGGTGTGTATCTTAAGAAAAATTTACTTTTGAGGGATTAATTTTTCAGATTATTTTGGTTGAAATCTGTTAATAGCGATTGAAGCACCCTTTGAAATACAAACAGAGACTGGAGTGAAAAGGGTTATGTGAAAGGGGCTCATTATGTTAGGAAATGATATCGGTCATAATATTGGAGTGCCCTCCCGTACTTAACCAAGTATTCTATAGGCTTCATTGAGGTTATTTAGTAGACTTTGGATGAGGTCAGCGATAAATATCATAACCCTTTTTTGGCCTGCAGGTGTGAAGGTTACCCACCACTGACCTACAAAGTCCTGGACAAATAGCTAGTATATTGGAACACCCAAACAGAATTTCGAAACAACTTTTCCAACACACATTCACAATAAAGCTAGATTCCAATCATTATGTGTTTCATCTGTTGCCCAATTCAATGGATTCTTAGTTTCTTCAGCAATAATAGAACTTTGTATGGCAGCGTATTGAAATTGAACAATATACAGTCCTTCGTATAAGTAAAAGCTTTTGTTTTGCATTAAGTTAAATATTTTTAAGGTTTTAGAAAATATCAGGTTTTACGATGCTGCAGATTCATGTGAATTGCCATTCTTTTGATAAATTTATACGAAGTATTAGATACATGATCAGAGAGCATCAAAGTGGTCGATTTTATTATGTGTCTAAAATGTATACATTCATCAGGGCTGTAGTAATGTAATAGTAAAGATTTGGGTTAAAGGACAAAGTTGTAGGAGGGAAAATCAAGAATTGTGGTTATCCGTAATGGACTCTAAAGTAAGTTGCAACATAAGAAATCGAAAAAACAAGTCAAAAAACGGGACACTGAAACTGCCTCAGAGAAAAAGACGCTCCCTGTCAAAGGGGTGTCGAAGAAAATCAAGCTGATCTACAAAAAGTGCAATAATACCACTGCTATGAAACCCTACACCACTCTGCGTAGACTCCTATTTCATCCTAAAGACAAACGGGACATTGAAGACTCGGCTAATTGCGTGTCTGAGGTTCTATGCCAAAATTGCTCTTTCACTAATATGTTGGTGAAACAGGCCCACTGTTTGAAAAAAAACTCAATGAACATAAAAGGGACACAAAAAGGCTGCGCTCGTGCTAGAAAATTTACTAAATATGAGAGGAAAATGTTGAACAAAACAAATCTGCTATCGCGGACTATGTCGCGAAGAACAATCATGTGATCAATTGAAACCACGCCAAAATTATTGACAGGGAAAGCAAGCGCATAGAACGATGGACTAAGGAATCTGGATCCGACGTAGACGGAGACAGAATATTATGAACCGGGACGAGGGCACTTATAATCTTAGCTACATTTGTAAACCTCTGCTACGAGTTAGAACAACTGGTAACAATGGTTCCCGCATCGGCAGAGGATCACAGCACTGAAGAAATTCGTCTGATCAAGACGGATGAACTGTCAGCTCCAATGATAAATTACAGAAGAAAAAACAATGAAGTAAACAACCACTTGGCACAAAAAGATTCATTTTTCTGAATTATGCACATTTTATATTCAGAATATGAATCCCATATAATGTTATGAATAATGACATATACTACATTTTCGAAACGAACCCCAACAACAAGGACTACTTTCATTTATTTTCAAGTTTGGAATATTGACTCTATTAAAAATTCGGAATAATGATCTTCATTCGGGAAAAATGACCCATTAAAATAAATACCCCTGGGTACATTCTCGAGTAAGGGTCCATTATGAACCCTCTAAACAATGACTCTTATGTAAATTTCAGAATAACCGGCGATTCTTCGTAACTTGAATAGTGATCCTTCACAATACACTAAATACCTTTCACAATAACGAGTGGGTCCCGGAATAATAACTTTTGCATCAAGATTAAACCCCAAACTGATTGCACATTAAACTCGATATCCGTTGTACACATTGATTGTTATCATTTACACGACGCAATCATTTTGGAAAATATTCAAAATAAACGTAATTAGCATATCGTGTTATCATAAACAAATTTCAAATAATGCAAAATGTGCGCATTGTATGATAGACGGCTTCGGTAGTAACATGCATGCAGTTTACTGTGGGTTTTTTTTAACTTGAAATGTATGGTTTGGATTTTAAGCTCATATAATGACTACCATTGTGGACAACTGGTAAGTAAATTATACCAATTTCTTATCAATAAAAACTCGAATGCTAAAAAACAGATCAATAATTTAAGACAAAATTGAATTTTGATTTATTTGTTTTGAATAAAATAGCTTTTTCTAGTGAAATGTACCTAATATTTTGTATCCAAATATATTTCATTTTAACAAAAATATTACAAATACTTTAATAATTTCAAAGTTTTTATTGTTTCTTTGTCTGAAAGTCAAAAGTCAATTGAACTATGTTTCCTGTAGAGCTATAGTCATTTAATGGATGGTCGATACAATTACAGTTTTATACAAATACCACACATACTAACCTTTGTCTACGGGATGCTATTTTCTCACACATTAGGTCCAAAAAGGAGATTAATGCGCCCTTATAACTTCGATATTGACAACCATTAAGTGAGTTAATTCATAACACAATAATCACAATCGATGAAGGTTTTACATATTTATGACGTCATAAAGTACGAGCAATTTGAAAATTGCTGTTTTCGAGAAACAAAAAGGGGAAAAAGATCAAAAAATTCTTTTACATTTCCAGATATAAGTATTCTATGAGTGTTTTTGATTCCATAAAATTTCACCATGCTTTTTGAAAATTTTAAAAAGAAGTTATTAAACAGATGTGTCGACTTTATTGATACCCACGTTTGCCTTAGGGGCGGCTTCAAAACTCAACCGGCGGTTGTCTGTCAGTTCTGGGCGGTACTGGTCGGTTGGCTATTGTTTATTCCGGTTGAACCACCCCGAACCGGCAGACAACCGCCAGTTGAGTTTTGAAGCCGCCCCTTAATGGCAAACAATTTGGTTTTCGACCAATGCTGTTGACAATAATGAGAGCACAATTATTGGTATTTTTCTAGATATGTTAAAAGCCTTTGATACTATCAACCATGAACTACTTCTTAACAAACTTAACTATTACGGGTTCCGTGGTATTGTGCTAGAATGGTTTAAAAGTTAGTTAGGGGCGGCTTCAAAACTCAACCGGCGGTTGTCTGCCGGTTCTGGGCGGTTCTGGCCGGTTCTGGGCGGTTGGCTATTGTTTATTCCGGTTGAACCGCCCAGAACCGCCCAGAACCGGCAGACAACCGCCGGTTGAGTTTTGAAGCCGCCCCTTACATAATCGAAAGCAGTGTATTTTGTATGATAATCATGATTCAGAATGTGAAAATAATTTATGTGGTGTTCCTCGGGGATCTATACAGTGACCATTTCTCCGGAGATCTATACAGTGACCATTTCTCTTTTATATGTAAATAATATCACGAATAATTCTAGAAAATGTTATTCTTATGCCCAAATATGGACATCGTATGACCACATTTGGGCATAAAACGACATAATGCCCATATATGTTAACTTTTAATACAGTCACCATTTATGCTAGACTTATTTATGAATTATTTTTTCATATGAAATATAAAAACAAACAAACTATAACAATGTTTAACTGGTTTTCACTTAAATGGACGTAACTTTTAAAATTAATCATCAAATTAAATCATCAATTAAAAAGCCAATAAAATAGCCTTTCCAACAAAGAAATACACGAGACATCAACGCTGTTATTTACTTTGTAATACATATAGCTGACTAAAATGTTGTTTTTTTTCTGTTACAATATGTAATATATATTTCGGACTAAGAACATCTATGGTGTTACCTTAAACCAATTATAGTCTTATACAGATGTAAAGATACATGTTTTTATTGGGCTTTCAGATATTGATTCCTCAAATGATATCATGAACTAAAGAATTTTTACTCTTAATTGTTTTTAATTAGCGAACAACATGGATAAACCAGCAAAGAGTGAAGTGCCACTTGTAAATCCAGACGATGTTGCCTTTGTAAAAGAAATCGGCAGTGGATCGTTTGGACAAGTGTCTTTGGCAAAACACAAACAATGGGGAGAAGTTGCCGTAAAAAGGTTTAAGAAATCCTTAAAACTTCCGTGAGTATTAAAAACAAACAACTTCCAAAAATTGTCTGAAAGTTACGTGACCAATCGCCATATCGGTTAAAACAATCTTGGAGATAAAATATATTCAAATACAACTGCAATTATGCTAATTCAATTTACGTCTTTAATCAGCAACATTATATTAGGCACGGTTCCAAATTCATGACGAAAGCTTTTGAGTCATACGAAAGGGTTTGACGTAATTGTCTTACATCATGATGCAGAAAAATATTGAGTCATGATTCAAAGATGGATAAATTATAGTTGATTGAATGATGCATAAACATGTCGCCAGGACCTCTATTATTATAAAGACCACTTCAAAGTTATGCGTTTTTCCTAATATTTTTGCATAATGACTCAAAATACATTTCGACAACCCTTTCGTATGTCGGAAGACATTCCGTCATGAACTGGGAACCGTCCCTTACCTTTGGGCTTGGGTTAGCAAACCTAGCTCTTTAGGTTTGGATAGCCAATATGAAGCTGACAAAACCAAAGCTGACAAAACCAGAAAAAAACCTACCTGAAAAAGGACGCTTATTTCCAATGGGGTCATAATAAACGAAAGTAGAGTGAATGAAATGCAGGAAAAGAAAAACAAAATTAAAAATTGGAGACAAAACAGTTAAATGGACCAAAAGCAAGCCTATAGACAGTCTTTGTTCAAAGTTACATTAGCAAGATGTTTTTCACACTTCAATCAATCAAATCTTAATTTCAATATCAAAATCACACATACATTAAAGACACAGAGACAATAAGACACCGTCAAAAGGCCAGAGAGACCTGAGGTGATGATGCCCTTTAAACAAAATAAAGTTACTAGAGTAGGCCTAAAGAGACAACAACAAGAACAATGCTCCGTTATACTGACATGATTCAATTATAAATTGCCAATAAATGTGATTTTAGATATTTTCTGAATTATTTTGTATTTTTATATCTCTTAATTTCATTGTTTAGAGAGTTCCAAAAGGTTAGACCACAATTCCTAACAGCTCGATCAGAAAATACTTTCTTAATTTTGTTGATACTATAATCATGAGCATTTCTTGTTATATAGTTGTGTGTCTGAACATGTTTAGTAAAATAATCTGAGAAGATATTAGGAAGCTGAGTTGTATGGTGTTTGTACATGAAACTCCCAACTTTGTTTTAAGGCGTATTTAGTAGGGATGTGTTTGATGTTTGGTGACAGTGCATTCCAATCCTACGTGTCGTTGTAGCAAAGGGAGGTTAAAGTTATGTCATTTACTGATGGAACAAAGAAATTAGAATCTCTGGATCGAGTCTGATGAGTATATATTGGTAGAACACACAAACTTACCGATAATGTCACCGATAAGCCTATTATTCACACAAAAAACATCGCGTTATTCATTAGATTCTTCACACTAGCTGCACTGACCCGTGCTAACTATAAAAAGTATATTTTAAACGCAAATTCGTCAGAAACAAAATTAGAATACAACGCATAAAGCCCACATTTGGATTTCAGAAAGTAAAAAAATCGCAATTTTACTGCAAGTATTTACACAATTACGAAGAGGATTTCGACTAACTCTTCATAAAGTCATTGATTTAGTTTAAATGCACTGATACAGTAGTGCCTTGTTTGTTTTTAAGTCCGTCCGCATCGTGAAATAATAAATCGGTATCGGTATCGGCCGATAATTTCACCAAATAATGAATGAAATACCACAGATGAAACATATAACATTTCTATTTCTACTAAACTTAAAGGTGAGTAAAAGATGAAATTCAAAACAAACCATAGTAAAATTATTCTTATTATAGCCGTGCTGAAGTAAATGACGAGGCAAAACAAATGTGGCAAGCAGAATCATGTCCTTATCTTGTGAGCATTATGGGCATTATTGAGGAACCTGATAGCATGGTTAGTATCGTCATGAAATATTTTGAAAACGGTGACCTGAAGAAGTTCAACAAGAAGTACATGATGAATTGCAACAATTGCTGGGCAAGAAAGGTCAAAATGGTCAGAGAGATATCGCTGGGAATCAACTATCTTCATACGCTTAATCCACCTATAATTCATAGGAACTTAACATTGGACAACGTCATGGTTGGGGAAGGATTCAACGTTAGAGTAAGTTTATGTTTTGTATATTATCTTATTCCAGCCACGATCAAGAGAAATTCAAATCAAATATCATGTGCTTCCCATTGTGCATTCTGGCCATGACACTTGAATTTTTAATAAGCAAACATTCAAAAGTTGTATATGGCTACTATTCTTTTTCGCGAGCGAGACGATGGAACGTCATATTTACTGAAAGTTTTTGAAAATTGTTAGAATATCAAAATTTTTGACGTGCATATGAAATGGAGTCTTAAGTTTACATATATATATAAATCTTTACCAGTAATTTCACGTCAAGGTTAAAATGACGTCTACAGACTACTCATGCTACTTCGAAAAAGGTGACGCCTTTTTCGCCGAAACTTTATATTTTCACGATATCTTGATAATTCGGTTGTTTTCAAATTTTGACAGAATGTAGGCTTGATACTTCTTAATGAATTGCAAATAATAATTTGTTGTTGATTTTGAATGATAATGTAATTAATAAGAGTTGTTTTGCCTGAAAAACGGACGTAAAATAAGCTCTGTATTGCCTGTTTTAATATCTACACTATCTTTATTTTGTCTAATATTAGCATTGGTATAATTAGGCAAAATTTCAATTTTAATGTCAAAAAAATAAAAATACGGCAGTCTACTTTCTATGTTTAAAATTTCAGTTCACGACCTCAATTGCTGCTTACTTAGCTCAGCGGTAACTCCCTTACCTCGTAATTCATGGCTAACCCGAGCCATAAGCCATGGTTCGAGTCCCCACAAATGTAGTTGAAACTTATTTCTCTTTTCATGATTATTAAAAATAGTTCGGCTTCATATTTGCATGAGAAGATTGTGATTACTACTCTTACGTTGATTCTTTGGGGTGATTCATAATTACTGACAATAGAGTTCCTCGCATGAACTGTAAATGATTTAATCTAGGTATCATTTTATGATTATTTCATTCTAAAATATCAAGCCAGCTATGGAAATGCATATGAATTTTCGTAGATTATTAGAAATACGATTGTCATCCAAATTTGTTTTTATTTAAGGTAGCTACTTGAAAATTAACACAAATATAGCTGAGAATGATATCTACACATAGTGAAAAACTCACGTCATTATCTTTTTTTGATTTTTGAAGATGAAGAAAATATATGCAACATTTTAAAAAGTGGCTCAAGTACAGTGAATTGAAAAGACCATAATATAGTTATGTAGCGTTGCTATGCAGTGAAATGTTATAAATCATAGGAATGACCATACAAATTATATGGGGTGATTAAAAAATTTACCAAAACTGAAAATAATGGTAATTCACAAGCGCAACAATCATAGCAACAAAAAGCCCCTGCAAAAATATTATTAAAATCACCAAACACACAGTTTACGAATAAAATGATCTGAATAAAACAATATGTAAAATGGTGGCATAATGAAGCTTCATTTTTTAATACATTTTCATAGTAGATCTCAAGAGGAACTTAATTTATTTTTTGACTGAAAAATGTGGGGTTGTACCTTTAACTGTTGTTTTTCACATAAAACCGCACTTGGAAAAGTCATGCTATAGAGAAACACACAATACTTCGTAACTTGAGAGGAAAAGACATCTTTCAAATATTGGGATTATGCATGAGCAATTTCTATCAGTACCAAATTTACTTTATCAGAAACAAATTAACTTGTTAGACTGTTAGGTACACTTTAATAACTTTCATAATTTTGTGGTATGCAGATGGTTTTTCATACATTAAGTGCACGTCCAATTTCAGGTGCAATGTCACCAGATATTTCACCGTTTCCGGTGTACCCGAACCCTACTGTGGTTTTTAGATCGCCCACAGAAGTTTAGAAAATATATTGGTATGATTTTCCTACCATGGGTAGGTAATATTCTTAGCTATTATTAAGATAATTTTCAAGTAGATACCTTACATAGAACAAACGTTATATATATTATAACAGGTAGAACTTTTTGAATGACCCTCGTATAATTGCCTACAAGGTACAAAGTTGATACCTAAATAACACTAGCATCTTTGAATTTGTCAATAAATAAAATGTTACGTGTATATATATTTTCCAATTAATACATAGAGGTACTTCTTGTAAATGTGCTTTTACAGTTTCCGTACATAATAAACTTCCGTAAAATATTTATTAACGGATATACCTGTTGAACACAAATGAAATAATTTGAAAGTATTAAATTAATTAAAGGAATATCCCGTTAAAAGCTATACAGAATGCCCATAAACTTTGTTGCCGATGTTTTCCTGTCATAGTTCTGTTATTTTTTTTTTAACATTCTATTATTCGGTACGTATTTTTGTTTATTTTAGGTTGGTGACTTTGGACTAGCAATTAGTTTGACTAGAGCGCAGGAGATACTAAGTGGTGATAAAGATAGCGCAATATCGGTTTCACACATTCCTCCCGAATTGTGGCGAGAGAAGGGGAAAATTCCAGATCAGTATGGTGATATATTTATGTAAGTTGATCGCAAATTATCGATCAAGACAAAGTTATTAATTACTTACAATATTACTAAAGTAATCAAAGAAAAAACTTCAAACCTGTATGTTACATAATTGTATATATAAAATGAGAACTTTTATAAAGCACATCTTATTCACAAATATATACAGGTATAATAGGTATTCCTTTTAATGTCTTTGCTGTGACTTTATCATGTGTATTTATTTCAAATTAGGTTTGCAATAACGTTATTTGAATTACTAAGTGGTCAGGAACCATGGCAAGGACGTAAGTAATGCACTATTTCTCTACTAAAACTTGATTCAATGGATGTCAAAATGAATATTTGTGAAGATGTCAATTTGCTTAATAGTGCTGTTGGTTAGACTGTATGTCCTAAATTGATTTAATTTTTACTTCTTTAGAAGGTTTTTCGTGTATAAAAATGGTGTATTTAAAATAGTTATTCTTGAAGATGTTAAACACTTCCATACATATCGCCTTCAAGGTATTACATACACAGATGTAAAAGACAAGGTATTACAAGGCTCAAGACCGGATAAGGGCAGAATTCCTGCATCTGCTCCAAAAGAAGTGGTGACATTGATGGAGAGATGCTGGGTTGAACAACCGAAAGAAAGACCTCCGTTCCAAGGTAGGGCATTAACGTGGTACCACTAAAATGTTAATAATAATATTAATAATAATAATGATAATAATAGTTAATAATAACACTAATAATAATAATAATAATGGAAAATATCTTTGTTAGAATAAAAAAAAAACTGTGGTATCATCAGCAAAGAAAATAAAAGACAATTTGTTACACGTTAAATAAATATCATTCATATATATAATGAAAAGCAACGGACATAATATTGATCCCTGGGGCAAACCACATTTTACATCCAAATACGAAGAGTTGCAGGAGTTATAAGATACATATTGCTTTCTACAAGTTAAGTATTTTTTTCAACCATTCATATGACAACCTACGGTATCCATAGTGGTATAATTTAATAAGAAGAATGTTGTGAATTAAGGGGTCGAATGCTTTAGAAAGGTCCATGAAAACACCAGATGTATATATCTTTATCAATAGATTCGGTAATATTTCTTACAAACTCAAGAACAGCCATGTAGATAGAATGATTCTTACGGAATTCAAATTGCTTATTATATAGAATATCATATTTACATAAACAAACTATAACAGCGAATGTGCACAATACGTTCAAGAATCTTTGAAAAGCGTGGTAATACAGACACAGGTCTGTAATTATCAAAGGATTCTGGAGATTCTTTTTTGTATATCGGTACTACCTTCGCAAGTTTCATATCATCAGGTACTATACAACTGGATAAAGACAAATAAAATACTAATTTAAGAGGATAAAGAATTTCTTTCACAACATTCTTAACAATATTGGTACCAATATTATCATGACCGGGGCTTTTATTTCCCCCAAGATTTCTTATAATTTTTTCAATCTGTAATTCATCTGTAGGTTTGAAAAGCAAGAAGAAGAATTTGGCTCTTTGAGATAAAAATTAAAGTCATGCCCGATGTGCTTATTGGTTGTAGCAAGAGATGGCCCGATGTTGACAAAGAAGCTACTAAACTCATTAGATATTTCAATGGGATCAGTAATTGTTTTGTCATCCTTAACAAATTTATCGGTTGCATTTTTCTTATTGGAACGCAAGATGGAATTTAAAACCTTCCAAGTATTTTTTGTATTATGTTTTTCTCTTTCAAGTAATTTGCTAAAGTAGTTTTGTTTTGCTAACCTCAGACAAATATTTAGTCTATTACGATACGATTTATATTTAGAGATGTTGGCTTCAGATGAATTATTTTTTCGATTTTTTGTATAGGTTGTTTTTTCTATTTATACATTTTAAAAGAGAATTTGTTATCCATGGTGATTTAGGCAATTTGCGACTGTCTTTTACATTTTTACGTATTTTAGGGATACACTCAAAGCATTAAATTTATCAATAAATGAATTGTACGACACATTTGGATCATCAGAAACACACACTACATTTTTCCAATTTACATCTCTTAATTTACTTTTAAACAAGTTGATATTTTCATCATTAAATACTCTTTTTTCAGATTCAGCAATATTTATTTACCTTACGATACATTTACAACTTAACTTATGGCAAATATAGGCAATTGATCACTGATATCTCCTATTGTTATACCAGAAGTCTGCTTTGCATAACAATTAGTAAAAAAAAATGATATCAATTAATGTTGCTGTTCGAGAAGTATTCTAGTTGGTTTGGTAATACAAGGGTACAAAGAATAAATGAGTTTTTAAAGCACTCGCATGAAGATAATATACCAGAGTTACGAACATAAGATGGCAATTGATTCCATACCTTTGGAGCACAATTAACAAAAGAACGGTCACAAAAGGCATTGTTTGTTTTATGTACTTGTTGCTGGAGAAACGAAGGCATATTGATGTAATATCTGCTATTTCTCGTCTGATTTAGGGTAATCATTTTAATGAAAATTAAAGCCATAGATGAAACAAATTGCACAAGTAATGATATTGACATTTAGGATAATATTAGACAAACATATACAATAACATATAAACAAAAAACTAGAAAAATCTACTTAGTGGAACAGTGATTAATTTTCATAAAATTAAATGGTTGCCAAAACAGGGGTAACATTTCTTCCTCGCCCAATTTAAAATGGCAGTAAGGTTCCTGTGAACACTGATGTACTTGACCTACTGTGCGTTTTTGGACCCTCGTATTTTCCTTGGTGAAATTTGACCTGTAAGGCCAATTCATTGATTATAAAGATACTTAGACGTATTTCGCTAAGCATGCATATACTTTTTTTCGGATTGTCAGTGAGTGATCATAATAAAAAAAAAATGTATTTATCTAGACACAATGAGTTTCCACGCTGAAAAAGTGAACACGGTGTTTTTCCAATTCATACAAAAAAAACATTAATTTTTCAATGTTGTGGATCACTTACATTTGTAACGAATGTATTCCAATATGTGCAATGATCCAATTAAGCAAGTTTCCCATTTCCAATAACAATCCTCAATGTACTTAGTGTAAAACAAGAGAATATCCTTTATAAATCATGTCGTTTCAAAGGCATGCAGTGTCGTATAAACACGTTGATCTTACCCAATTAGGAGATTTTAAGGCAAGTTGCAACATCCATTATCAATTAATAGTATGGTTCATTGCGTATACACTGAAAGTGACCGTGAACTATATCACAGAGTAACAGAGATGACACTGAGCTCAAAACATGACCCAATTAGCGTAACTTGTAACCTAATATGAGGACAAAAATGAGGACATGCGATGAAGAAAGCTGCACACCTTGTAACCGATTAAGCATAACGCACACCAACTGACCAAGGACGATGTCAGGATTTATCGATATTTGAGCAGGATTAATATTTGTGTGTTCCCGTCATTGGAGCCACTGATCACGTGAAAAATCAGCGAAGAAACGTTAACCAGCGACTATTGAGAAATAGTAATCAAAGGAGCTATAAAATATATGGGGATTAAGCGTCAGGGGCATGACTCGTATAGTTGTCTCAGACTCATTAACATTATAAATAGGTTTTCAATTTGTTTCAATCATTTTGTCGATTATCCGGGGGCACCCATATTTGAAAATAATGGAATCTGTAGCATGGCAACGACATAAAAAGAGATCTTTCAATGACGTGATAGGTAAACAAATAAAAACAGGAGAATGCTATGAGGAACTTCCAATAATAGGGGGTTATTTAGACAGCGAAAAATATGTATTTCAATAAGTTATCACTTGAATACAAAAGG
Organism: Ophiothrix spiculata; assembly: GCA_000969725.1. Lineage (NCBI taxonomy): Eukaryota > Metazoa > Echinodermata > Ophiuroidea > Amphilepidida > Ophiotrichidae > Ophiothrix > Ophiothrix spiculata. The sequence continues at coordinate 35,560 of JXSR01S020132.1, read as the reverse complement.
TGTAATTTTTTGAAGCACTTACATTATTGCAAAATTGGAAACTTCCATTACCCTAATTTCAATAACAGGCTGGCCTACACACCGCTTCCTTAGTAAGTTATTATCAGTGGCGTGCCCAAAGGGGGTGGGCAGTTTGGTGAGTCAGTCGGGAAAAAGGCCCATTCGAGGATATTGACACAAAAAAGATCGAAAAGAAAGGGGAGGAGATTTTTCACGCGCTACGCGCACATTGTCAAATTTACACATTTTTTCTATGGTCAGCCGTCCCCCATTTTAAAATGTCAGGGTGCGACAGAAACATGTGAAAGCATACAACTTGGGTCAACCGATAAGAGGTTTGAAAATGGGGGATATGAGCTCACAGTTAATATTCATCATGCATTGAACATTATCCCTATGATTATCCACACAAAGAAGATTTCACAGTGTTGCGTTTCTCGGGCTGTCAATCTATTCCTAGGTCATATTGCTTGGTAACGATAAACACACAGAAACTACAACCTGACGTCATTTGTCGTTTTGGGGGCTAAAACACCCAATTACGTCGATTTTTTTCTTTTTTTTTTATTGGTTATCGTATTGAAACATGTTTACCTTGCCAAAAATGCTAGAAAATGTTATTAGCTTCTGCTAGCCATGAATGGACTCCCTCAACCCTGAAATAATACGAGGAAACGTAACTCATAAGTCGATTAAGAGATGTCTTACAGTATTAATATATACACTGTGGCGACTTGTCGTCGACGGATTTGTGACGGATGGTAACGACATTCAACGACACTTTGACGTAAAATGACTACAGGTAGCGATCTTGGCTGACGTAAATGAACAAAGGCTGACGTTACCCTCCGTCGACGACAAGTCGTCACAATATAAATCCACCTTAAGAAATAACTCGCATTCTATTGGTACTGAAATTAAGTTTTGGGCCTAGTAAATATTTCTTTTCATTTATTAGATATTCAGGAAGAAGTTGGAAATGTGTTTGATAAAAAGCACAAATCTGATTTGAATAAAGCTGACACTGAAATTCACCAACGTATCGGCGAGGTAAGCATCGTTATTTATTAATGTTTATATGTATATATATATATTAAATATTATATTATATATTTAAGTGATAAATTTAATTCGTTCTTGAATCATCAGTCGTGAAATCTTCAACCTGTTATAAACTGGTTTGAAACTGATTTACAATTCTGTTGTATAAAATCGTCATTCAAAAGAAAATCGGATGAACCTTTTCAAAATGGCGGCCGAAAAAAAAATTGTGTCACGACAAAAAATGCTCTGCCCCAATCACAAAAACCGTGTTCCCGAAGGAATTTGTGCATGAAATTTTTCTCAAATTACAAGTACAATTACATTGCCAAAATAAAAATAGGTACATAAGTTAGTCGGTTAATAGGCAAAACAAATTTGAACAGCGCCCTCGAAAAATCATTTTATGCAAATTAGCACGAAACCGGCTGGATCGATTCGGATTTTTTTTTTTTGCCACTGAGGGACCCGCTGCGTTAAGTTTGACAATTACATGAAGCGGCGAAAAACCTGTTGTAGGGCCCCTATGAACCCCTCTTGGTCACTTAAGTGTTAAGCCATATATATATATATATCAAAACTACATGACTTCACAATTCAATTTTAATTTACAGTCAGACACACCAGATGAAATCAAGAGACGTGGCCCAGTAGCTCTGAAAGCATACAAAGCAGCGTCGGAGGAAGGAGGAAAACAGGCTGTATACAGAACTAGACTTGTGCTTGTTGGGCAAGAAAAGGCTGGCAAAACAAGCCTAATACGGAGGCTTACTAAGTCCAGGTATACATATATAAAGCAAATGGAATTACTTATTTATTTATAGATTCATTCATGTTGCGAGAAAAACTTCAATAATATTTCACGAGGCCCCTGGGGACCAATGCAAGTGGATTAAGCAGCGATCACAAACATTCAAAGCAACTGCATTTGTTTTGTTTTTTCACATTTCACAAGCAAACTGAAATGTAAATATAAAGATCTTATTTACACATGACAGAAAAAATAAGATTGTGTGTTTGTGAAAAAAATTAAAATTTGTTAAAAAATAAAAGGAGAGACAGAAATATAAAAATAACAACAGAAATTTACGAAAATCAGATTTTGCAACAAGCTTACGGGTTATGGCACTTTAAGCAATCCGGATTTCAATCCATTCGTTCCAGGTTATATACTAATCTTAAAATATCCCCTTTTTGATTCTTTTGGGGGTATGTTAAGTCAAATTAAACACAAAATTTATGAATTTGTAACGACATCTTTGGTTGTTTCTGTTCTTTGCTGTTGTTGTTGTTGTTGTTGTTTTTCTGTCAGTTTAAACATTTTGTGAAATAAGTTCTTTAAATTGTTAGAATATAAAGAAATTGTCCATGTGTTACTTAAATATTCTTTGTATTCTTGATGTAAATGTATTGCAATGAGTAACTGGGTTATCTTATTCATATCAAACATCACGAGCGGGTCGAGACAAAAATCCACTGGAATTTTTTTCTTACCATGCACAAATGAAACTTGCTTCTACAATATGGAACTCAAATATCGTTGTCTTTAGTAGCATATTCATATCTAGGGTGGATTGACAACTTGCACAATTGTTGTTCCTGTTTGCCAACGCTCAAATCAATTATGCAAATTATATAAATCATACATTTTAGGTAGCGGATTTTAATACTAAAGATGATGGTGTTTTTGCCGGTTTTTTTGACCCAGCTGACTGATTTTGACAAAAAAGTGCCAAAGCTTTATCCGTTGCCAAAAAACGTATGGAAAACCTTATTTGGAGTTCATTAACTTTGGAAATTGTTTACTTATTGGAATCTAGAAACAAAGGTTTAAGAACTTTGCTTCATATTTTTCATTTTTATTTAAATTTTTGAAAAAGAAATGTCAAAAATAGTCAAAAATGTTAAGCATCACAACTTTGACAAAATGACATTTTTTGACAGAATTTGGAAATTCTTTTTTTTTTCAAAGAATATTATTATGAAGTTATTTTTTATGGAAAGCAAATTTAATTCAAGGATTCTTTTTCTTTTGTATTGTTGATCATTAGATGATTTGTTTCGACACTATCAATGTTTATATTTTTATAAATTAATCGTTAATTAAACAATAAAATAAACAAGATCAATTTAATAAAATTTTGCAATGCTCCCTCCCGAAAAAAGCTAGTTTGTAAATTTCTTTCTTACCCTTGTCCTTTACCTGTGTTTTTGTATTATAGTAGAAGTGATCAAGATAAGGAAAAGGCGCACGAATCAAACACTGTACGGGTTTGTGAAGTTCGAAATGACATATGGACGATACTGGAAAAAGGGAAAACAGGTGCGCATTATGTTTTTAACTATTTATCTTATCTTGTGTACTTGGCCAAAGGTTTATGTACTGAATGATTATGATTATTGAATTTAGATATTTATAAGGATACCGAATAAAATCTATAAACAATACGGTATAGTGACATGGTAAAGGACGCGTTTGCGAATGTTTTAAACATTTATCACAAAAAGATTAGATAAGCATAAAGTTTGATAAAATTAACATATAAAATATTGTTATATGATTTTTACATTTTTAACAGCCCTATTTCATATTTCAACCAGAAAAAGGTCCGAGTGAAAGACGTGGCCCAGTAGCTCTGAAAGCATACAAAGCAGCGTCGGAGGAAGGAGGAAAACAGGCTGTATACAGAACTAGACTTGTGCTTGTTGGGCA
>JXSR01S020132.1:1435-14414 GCA_000969725.1 Ophiothrix spiculata | reverse complement strand
AAATATCACAAAATTCAGTCGGTGAGAAGTTCTCACCGTGGTCTATGATATCTCTGGTTTGCTTTGATGGATTTTCTTGATATTTTCAACGATGAGGAACATAACTTTGAGCTTAAGAATAATATAATTTTCGAGTATCTAAACCTCTGAGAAAACCATCGCTCTTTACATGCACAGTGTCTAGGGCGGGGTCTAGGGATACCCTGTATATAAAAGAACACTTAAACCTCGGGGTTCAATCTGCTCAAGCAAAAGTGAAGACATCGTGATTTTCGGGAGATATATTCATTCTCTAGGTTTGTAGATTTTGCCGCCTCACTATTTTAAGGCTGGATCAAACATTTTTAACACATTTTAAAGGTAGCTTGAACGGCTATTTACACGTGTCAGAAATTTAGCTGTAAAGTAAATAGTTTGGGGAAATGGGAACCGAAACCTATTTCCATTTAAAGAAAACCCTTAAATGGTTACATTTAATTAGTTTTATTATATTCGGCAAATTTCTCATGTTTTTTTTTATTTTTTGAAAATCCCCGAAAAAACAATTTTTTGAATTTTCATATCAAGATGGAATGTGCTATGACATTCAAATGTTACGGGCTGGTGAAGGATTATAATAGCTAATAAATTATCACGTGGGCTTTTTGTTTGCCATAAAGTGTTTTCTCATCGAGATAAATTTTAGTTCATAAATTTAGGCATATTTTCAAACACCTATACCATTTTCTAGAAACACTTTAATTTAAAAGCTAACGAGATATTGTAGCAAATTTAATAAGCTTTCATTTGATATCTTGTTTGTTGAAATTGAAGCATGGGAAGTACAGGATGAACATTCTGAGAAATCCCAAAGTCTCCCATTCGTATACGATAAAAGAAATTTCTTCAAAACAAAACTTATGACAATCTGTGATCAGTTTGCAATGCAAAGAGAGAAAATAAATGTTTCATTTCTGTCCACAGAAAAAAATATATATATACGGTATTTTGTAAATAGTTTCTTTCCCCGAAATTTTATAAATTTTGTGAAATTTTCATGGTGGCCAAATTTGCTGTGTACAAAGTCTACGGGAAATTGGAAAATAAAAAATAAAGTTACTCAAAAACGCTTCGATCGAAACAAAATAAATCAACATTTGGAATACAACTTTTTTCATCATTCTTCACATTCTGTGAAATTTTGAACAAATTCTATGCAGACACCGTAGCCGTTAGAACAAACATCAAACATAATTAAGACCCTCTTACTGGTAACCGACACATTGGAAGTCGGGTACATTTTTGTCTCAATAATATTAAATGAATGATAATTTGATGCATTTATACGAACCCTAATAAAACAGAAAGTGTAAAACTCATATTGTCAAAGATAACATAATTCTAAAATAAATTTTGGAATTCGTTGGTATGAGGTTTGAATACTTTAGAGTGCTGAGTGCAGCATTATGCCCGGTGAAGCTTATGGCTAAAAGATTGCGAAAATACTAATAAGTACATTATAGTTTAAATTATTTATACATTAAATGCTGCATGAGAAATGTATCATGAGCACGAACCGTGATGACATTGGTTTGTTTTATTCAAATTTGAATAAAACGTCTAGAAAGAAAATTTAAACAAAATTTGAAGATTATTTATAAATACCAATGGTGCTACTTTAAAATTCAATGAAAAACATTATCTTCATAGCACTGTATACAAGATTGATTTCATTACTTTTAATACCGGATATTCATATTAAATGTCATCAAATATAAGAGTATCGGTAAAGAATCACAAATAGGTAGATAGACACTTTCACAGAAACTGGATATCGCGGGTATTACAAAAAGAAATACAATGAACATTTATACACCGGGTTTATACTTTTGGAATACATTTTTTGTCGACAGCATTGTAATAGGTTAACTTGGACGCTCACTGCGAAATTGAGGAAATCACTTGATGTCCTCAATTGGAAATACGTAGGTATTAGGCAATCCCATATCACCGAAAGAGATGGGAACACGATGCAAATATCAGAGAGGGTGAGATTGAGAAGGATGAGATTTGCTGGACACTGTGCCAGAAGAGAAGATGAAGCAGTCTCCAAGGTGCTCCTGTGGAAGCCCAATTATGCTATATACAAAAGCTAGAGGACCTCCCAGGAAGAATTACGTGAACCTACTAACAGAGTATACAGGGATAGATGTTCAAGACCCAAGAAACTGCATGCAAAGTAAGATCTGTATGGAAAGCCGTCGTAGGAGGCCATTCCTCCGAAACGTCATAAGCAAGCAAGCAATAGGTGATGAAAGAACTCGCTCTATAAACCTCAACCTGATGTTGTTACTGGAAAAATTAAGAGAGTATAGCACGAGAACACCTTCTAATAACAAACTTAATTCAATGGTATTATATCTACATTATTTTCAGTATAATGTTTCTTAAGTAACAAACGTATCTATAGATAGGAACTATAGGAAATAGATTTTAAATTGTTCCACTTACTTGTTGGAAACGGCAAACTGTTTAAAATATAGGATTGTAGGATTAGATTAATTTTGTTTCTTAATGTTGTAAAAATTCTAGAGTATCGCTCTAAGAACATGTATGAAAAATACATAACCTACACAGCCAAACTGGCGCTTAGAAATCCCTTAATGTTCCATTTTTGACGTATTGTGTTTTGGTCAGTAATTTGATAATAAACTTGATCATTCTTAAATGTATTAAATCACTCCTTGTTCCGGAAAAATATATGTTGTGTATTACGCATTTCAAAAAAAGAAGGGCCATGTCACGACTCAGATGCTCTGATCATCCCCTCAGGATTGAAACTGGTAGATGGATCAATATTCCCCCGATGAAAGATTGTGTGAGGTCTGTAATGACAATGATGTTGAGGATGAATATCACTTTGTTCTGAAGTGCCCTTTCTTTTCTGATCTTCGAGAGAAATATATTCCAAGTTTTTACTGGTCAAATGCAAATTTTGATAAATTTGTTCAACTTATGAAACATGAGAATGAAAAAATTGTTATTTCTTTGGGAGATTATATTTATATTGCTCTGAAAATAAGGTATTCCATTCATCATCAAAATTGAATGTTTATTTAATGCTTGATTTCGAGGTCGTGTCCTTGTCTCCTTTTCATGTGCACCGTTTTTGAAAGCTAGTTAACCGTTCTTCGGGCCATTGAGTTTGTTGTTTTCATGGTCATTCAGATGGGTGCACACGATTGAGACTTGGACGCTGTCCTGATCCTGATTGATATGTGTCAGACTTGCAATATGTGTCCCGCCGCGGCAAAAGGGTGCAGTTGTCGGCTCCTACATGTTGCTTATTGTAGCATATCTGATGCATTCAAATAGCATACATCAGATATGCTACAAGGAGCAACATGTACGAGCCGACATCTGCACCCTTTTGCCGCGGCGGTCCACATATATCGTTTTAATCTCTTTTGTGTTGAATGGGCGGTGTGTGTAATTAAGTTTATGTTATCCGAAATTATTGAAGTGCTAAGTATTTGATAATTTACTTGTATATTGTATTATAGGCTGGAGGCCTACATACTTATAATCAAACAGAAACGAAACGAAATGTATTAGCGTTCTTTAAAATGAAAGTTTAATTTTGGTTGTTGTTTCTGTTTTGTGTTATTTTCATTAAAATCAAATTAAGGGTAAAAGTTAACAGCATTTCTTTAAGCACTCTTTGTGTGGATGATCCCTTTGACAATTTAGTGTGGTAATTATAAGGGCTGGCTTTTTACGACAAAAAATGTTGCAGGTGTAAAACAGTTATACCTTGTGCCTCTAAAACATTATACTCTTTGCTAACAGCAATCGTACCTTGAGGCTCTGAAGCTATAATTTGAGTTGAAAAAACAAACCTGAGAAATGTCTTATCACTTTTTGCAATCCATAAACATTCTTTGCTAACATCACTCATACCTTGAGGCTCTGAAAGCTATAATTTGTGTTGAACAAACAAATCTGAGAAATGTCTTATCACTTTTTGCAATCCATTTCATTAAAAGTCTTACCGAAAAGGGACTCCTGTGTGTTGCTTGTAAGTTTATTTGTTATGTTTATCTTTGTCAAAACAAATCAAGATGTTAACAACAAACTAAAAAAAAAAGAAACAAAACAGTGCAATTCTGAAAACTTGTCGCCACAAAATAGCGGTTCATCTTCTGTACGGAGACGGTAAATCTGTTTCAAGAAGCACCCTAAGGGAAACAAAGCATGAGAGCACGAGGAGAAGGACAACCTCACTGAAAAAGGAAAATCTGGGCAGCTTGCCATCCCCTTTTTTTGCGGAAACTGTAGGAGTTGTATTATAGATGACGTTCTTAATGCTCAATATGGTTACTCACATGCAAGTGATAATTGTATAGGACAATAATAATTTTAGCCATTAGGCCTGTTCAAGTTTGTCGTAAGTTATCTCATTAATAAATAAAGGATTAAGTTCTTTCCCTGGTCTACACACAAAAGGATTGTTACGGTTTGCAATTTATCAAGTGGGGATTATCTATACTTATTGACTCCAGTGCAGTGGCGTAGCTAGGGTTTTTGGTCGGGGGGGGGGGGGGTAAATGAAGGCTGTTCGGCCCGATTTTTTTCCAGATTTTCCCCGGCGTTTGCACATTTCTTCCCAATTTTCCCCGGCAACATATCCATTTTCGTACACTCAAAATAAATTCAAGTTGATGTTAAAAACTGAAAAGCAAAAAAAAAAAAAAATTCTTGTCCTTCCCGATTTTCCCCGCTTGCTGTCCCGATTTTGTCCTCGAATTTGTTTTAAGCCACTGCTCCAGTAAATATAATAAGGGTTAACAAAACATTACAAAAAGGTGTATTTACAAAATGCATTGTTATGCACGGACAGAACATTTGAACAGGCCTATTGTCTGAATTCTTGGAAGATTAAATACAATTACTAAGCCGGGAATATTTTTGCTAACCGAAAGAAGGTATCCCATTACCATGATTACTGCCATATATAGCCAAAAGCCAGTAAACAAACTAAATCTATTTTCGTGATTGATCAAATTGATAAGATCAGTACATTCGACATTCTAAAGATTTCATTTCGCAACTTGATGTTTTTGATTCAAAATGGCAGAATGCTTTTTCAAAAGTTCAAGTTATATTTTCCCAACAAATCAAGGTAAAACTGATTCAGATTAATCCAAAAGCTACCAAAATACCGTTTTTAAATTACTAACACCCAAAAGGAATGAATTTTAACGTTATGCTCTTGTGGTTATAATATAAACATGATAGATGCCTAGTAGTCTAGAGCAGGCTTCATAATACAGACCCATAGCCAGGATTTTTCAAAAACAAAGGGGGGGGGGGGCGGATTTAAAAAAAAAAGTGAACCTTTTGGAGGAAAAATTTTCCGACAAGCAAAAAAAAAAGGGAAAGAAAAGGTTTTTGGTAGATTTCCAAGCATTTTGTGTAGTATTTTATTAAAAAACGACATACATTTACGAGTTTTGGTGTTTTTGGTGGACATTTAGGGATTTTTTCGAACTTTTTGGGGGCTTTGACTGAAAATGGAGGGGGGGGGGGAGGCCCCCTGGCTACAAACCTACGTTGATAAACGAATTTTGATAATAATTATCATAAATTGACCTATCAAAGGTATGTCTTAATAATAGCAACTTAAAACAAATCAAAAGTAACCTACTATCTTTGGACATCTTCTATCCCAACGAAAGAATCAGTCCAAATAAGGCGATTTGGTACCGAGTTTACCTTGTTCCCTGATATTTGACAGTTCATTTCAAACCCAGCTGTAAGTGCAGCCTCTTGTCATTTTTCACTTTTATTTTAATGCATTGTAAGGATAATTTATATTATATATAAGGAATACAATGATGAATCTTTGAAATTCATCGGTTTTCAGAAATAAAGTTATGGCCCGTCAAAAGTTGTTAAGGAGTAAAAGGTAAAACTGACATAAACTTACTTAAGCTTTAAAACTTTGCATAGTTTGTCAGGCATAGAAGTAACAAATTCTGTGTTTAAACACCTGGTCTCTATTGAAGGCAATGACTGAGCAGACATTTTGTTCAGTTTTATTTTTTACCTGTAATGTTGAGCCTAAACAATGTACCCTACCTACTATGAAGACAGTGGCGTAGCCAGGGGTGGGCAAGGTGGGCGATTTGCCCACCTCGGAATTTTTTTTGAGACATTTTGAAGACCTAGGAGAAAAATTTGGCAGTTTTTCTTGAAAAACCCGGCCGAGTCGGCCCCTTGGAACCCCTGTAAAGTCGCTCGATAAAATCCATTGGAGAAATCTTGGGTGGTTTGCCCACCCTTGAAGAAAGGCCTGGCTACGCCACTGTATGAAGATCATGGTAACTAGGAGTTGAGTTTGACTATAATGGCATATATTAAATTGACATACTTAGGCGTTGGAGCACAATTAGGCCACAACTTTGTGAGGCCGGCTGCAATCTGGCCACAGCCTTGATTATCCGAGATGGCGACCATAGGCTTGATTATGCCTTTCTAAAAAATTCAAAACATGTCATGAATATTGTACAATAATAGTGATCAATCAAGCCTACAGTCAGCATTTTGGAAAAATAAGGCTGTGGCCAGGTTGCGACCGGCCGCATAAAGTTGTGGCCTAATTGTGCTCCAGAGCCTTACATTGCATTTGATTGTCTAATGACACGCTTAGTTTATGTGTTGTTTCCTTCAACGTGTAATAATTCGAAAGTAAACACATTTGATTCATTTTTTCTCAAGCCATTATTTTTAATAAAATGAAGTATTTTGTCCTGTCTTAAAGCTTAAAGCAAATCATATGTGGATTTAAATACTTAAATTATTCTAAATTCAAAGTAATACTGGGCGAGGAAAATAAATTAACAAATCATTAAGTCAAAATTTTATTCGGTATGGATTTCGAATTTCGAAATCTTCACTTCCAGGTAGTATATTCCGAAAACATTATTGGGTATAATAATATTTATTGCACTAAAACAAAGGATCATATGTCGTCAATTATAATGTGTAATAGTGTGTAGCTTTGTAGTGGCAATAAGTGACATTTGATATAAATCATCAATTTTCTAACTGGGATTGGAGCGCTGAAGAACTTGAACATGTTTAACCATTACAACAAAACGGAATAATAAGATATGTGATATTGTTTTTCTAAATTGTTCTGAAACTGTATACAATGAGAGATTTCAAAGAGACAGCAATATTTATCGTGAATCCTACTTGAAACAAAAAAGGTTCCAGCACTTTGTAGGGTCGAGATTTTACTGGTTATTGCACTTGTTAACATATAAGTGGTGCTCTGACAAAATGTGCGGAAAGCCGCGATTGAAGATTTTGAATAAATGGCTGCTAAAGTAAAAATACGGTGAAAAGATCAAATTTCGTTTTTTGACATAAAACGCATTAATGCATAAGTGTGAAAATATACCTCGCGTTTTGATGGTCAATTGAAGAGTTGGCTTGCAAAACGGCTTACGTCCATTTTGCACTTTTTCAGAAAAGGGCAAAAAACTGCTAGGACATCAAAATATGTTCCAAAATTCCTAATAATAAATTTTAGTCATTCTGTTTGAATATATCTTTAAAAATTAGATGTAATTTACATAATTCATCAAATAGTTTCTTATGAATTATCTATTGATTTTTTGTTGAGAATCGATGTAAGCCTTTTTGCAGGACAACTTATCAAATTTCAACTTAAAAACAACCTATCCTCTATATTTTGCAAGTTTTCTTTTTCAATTCTTATTAACCTATGATTTACTTTACTTATCTTGCCATGTTTAATAACAAATATTCCTTCTTATGCCCAAATATGGTCATACGATGTCCATATTTGGGTAAAAAGGCAACATTTTCGGAATTTTAACCCACTTGGAGATATTTTTTCAACAAAATGTTTTGCTAGTATAAAGTTAAAGGTCTGTAAGAATTTACCAAAAACTCATTTTTGAAAAAACGGTCTCTAAGCCGTTTTGCAAAACAGCTTTTTAATTATGCCGGGAAGTGCAATAATTATTTAGGGGTAATTGATCACGTTTTGCTATCATACAGAGTGAGCCGGGAGGTCGCGATATTTCCCTTTCCCCTATATGGTATTATGCAATGACATATTGAATCGACCGTGCCTTTGAGGTTTAACATAGATATTATTGAGTCGGGAAAATATTTCTAAAAGCCCTATAAAATCGAAAATATAGACCTTGAAGACAAAAAAATGTTGCATAATTATGTATAAACACCGTGTAAATATAATGCAATTAGATTTACGGAAATATGTGTGCAATTTTACCGGCAAATTATTTCACGCCATTTACCTTCAAAATTGGCTGGTGATTTTCTTAAAAAATATCAATTCAATCTAAAATATATATTTATGCCGATACATTTATAGCAAATTTAAACACTTTATCTGTTCTGTAAAAATCTTGCGTTAAAGTATGCTAAAACAAAATTAATGTAAGGGTCCCTTTGTTTAACTCTTGACATAGAAAATTCACACGTGCAAAACTGAATGTTCAATACTATTTCGCTTGCGTAATGTCTAGAGGTTATATAGCTCGACTCTTATTCTCAAGACCGAGGGTTCGAGTTCCGTTATAGTCGTTTTGATAAATTTCTCTTTTTTTACTGTCACGAATGAAATTCTCGAATTTTTGACATAATTCATATTGAAAAGCCAAAACAAAAATGTTACTTTTCAGCCAGAAAAAACGCATGTCTTATTCATTACATTTCACATGAATGCATTATATTTCAACGCAGCAAGCGGGGCAGCGGTGCCATTCAAAACACTAGCTATGAGTTTCATGCACGATACTGACGTCAGAGGATGACCCGTCGAGACAAAAGTTAGTAGTTATCGAAATGTTGATGCCTAGTTATCGCAATACAAATTGCACAAAAAAAATAATATAAAAAACATTTCGAAAATCGAACAAACCATTTCAAAATGGCGGGCAAAATAGCATTTTTTTGTGTCGCGTCAAAATTTTCCCACAATAAACGGAATTTGTCAATAAAATTTAACTCATATTTGCAGTATGTAAGCACAAATGCATTGCTTATTCATGCTAATTAGCATGGGAAGGGGTGAGTCGATTTGAATTTGTTTGAGGCGTATGGTAAAATTTGTCAAATACATGTAGAAGGGCGATGAAAAATTACTTGGCGTTATTGCGCTGACTAGCAAAAAACAAATGTTGGGTCTATATAGATCCCCCTTTACCACTTAAGTGGAGAGCGAGGATAGTGCTTAATGTCACTAAGTGTCCTAACAATTTTGCAGAAGATTGTAGCTAGCCAATGAAATAACCCAATCAAGACTTTATTATTTATTATCTTTATGTAGTGGACCAAAATGGAAATTAATTCTCTTTTAGACCTTTCCTTGGTTATCCAATTCATTTTATTCAACATATCATTTTGTTAATGTATTCGTTTGTTCTTATTTCTACATGTTGAATAATGTCTGAACAAAACAATCATAAACGCATCAATGAGTTATAGGTATATATAATTAATATTTTTGAGGGGAAGAAAGTTAAGTAAATTCCAGTATCTCAGTTGTCTGATAAATCCTTTTTATTTTGAAACAACGTATACATCCAAAGATACTTTATTTTCATTTGATCCTACATAAACAATTTTAGTCTATATAAGTACAGAAAAGATTCAATATTGACAAGATAAAAAGTTTGTTTAATTCAAATCTGTTATATATACACACACTACAAGCTTCTCGTTGGTATAACTTAAAAGATATTGCCCTGATTTTTTCGGAGTACCATTAACTTTAAATGAACCTATCTTTTGCCTCTAGGTTTAAGTGCTTTTAATACGTTGGTTGTATATGAAATAGATTCAGTAGAATAATACGCCTCTGATTTGAATTTCTTTGGCTATGATTAAGATTCTTCGACAGTTTTTCCTACCACTATAAACATAGCAAATGGTACTGAAAGCTGAAAGCCAAGGCTATCTATATCAAACTTATGGCTTTACCGTGTTTACAGAACATTTTTCTTAAAGTTTATACCCTGAGGTAACACAATGAATATAACTTTACGAGCTGTTAATGCCTAAATCGCTAGATTTGATTTTAATATTTAAAAAAAAGAAGAAATATTGTTTTCTTAACTTCAGGAATAAATCTCACAATGTTTTAAATCTTTTGATGCTTAGGATTAGAATCGCTCGAAACCTTGGGATTTGGCTGTGTCAAATAATGTTGTTGTGTATTAAGTAGGATTATATTAGGAGACATTTGCAAACAAGTAATATGGCTCAGCTCGTCATGGGTTTAATGAACTCTTATGCAAATGTGTAACAACAGTAAATATAGGCACGTCAAATTTTTTTTAATTACTTCATGTATCACCAATTAGGTTTCACAAGAGTTCTTTGTAAATTACTAAACTTTTTTGGGTGTTATGCCGAAAACCCGATATCACCGAAATATCGATATCTCGGGATGTGTTTGCCGAATACCGGTATCTCGGCATAATACGTGCATAAACACCGATATTTCAGAAAAAAATTATATTTTGTTTTGAACCAACTACCGGTGTTAAATCTAATGATATTAAAAAAAAATATACATCAATAATTCCTTGTATTTCCCTTAGTATAAATCATGTTGACTGGAAGTGTAAGCCGTTCTATAATTTGCTTTCAGTATAAACAAATAATGTTCAAATCGAAATGTATTTCGTATTACTTTTAATAATATGTTTACAAGTGCAATAACCAGTAATATCTCGACCCTACAAAGTGCTGGAACCTGTTTTGTTTCAAGTAGGATTCACGGTAAATATTGCCGTTTCTTTGAAATCTCTATTTATATACAGTTTCAGAACAATTTAGAAAAACAGTATCACATATCTTATTTTTTTCGTGTTGTGGTAATAGTTTAACATTTTAAAGTTCTTCAACGCGCCAATCTCTGTTTGACTTGATGATTTATATCGAATGTCACTTATTGCTACTACAAAGATGTACTGTGATATATACATTAAAATTGTCGACCTAGAATCCTTTGTTTTAGTTCAATAAATGTTATTATACCCACTAATATTTTCGGAATGTAATACTTGGAAGTGAGAAGAATTCAAAATCTATACCCAATAAAAATTGGTTGCTACTTATTTACCATATGTGACTGTCCAGCCCATATGAGCCGTAAATGCAGCAAACTTCATTTTGCACTAAAGGTGAAAATAAATGTCGTTGTTGTAATTTGCCGATTTTTTTTGCCAGATTCGCAATCCTTATGCTTACCATGCTTACTTCAAAACACCAGCAAAGTTTTATTTCAAGATAATGATCAGAAATATGATATATGTCTGTATATTTTGAAGACAGTCAACAGCAAATATAAGGCTTATTGATCGCGTTTATCTTAGATATACATTCTACTTCCTGACAACCTTTGACAGACCATAACATGAGTGTTGGAAATCGAGTGAAGTTCATTGTGGTGTCATTTAAATTCGTATAACCTGATCTTTGCAAATATTCAAAAAAAGTGAAAATGTCAAGAGGCTGCATGTATGGCTGTTTTGGGGATAGACATGTATATATATAGCAAAATATTTAAGAATAAAAGTTCGCGATTAACATGTTTCGATTAAAAAAGACTAATTTTTTTAAATCTTTGAAGAGCAAATCACTTGTTTTCTTGTTAATCACCGCCAGAGCCGTAACTGTAAATTTCGGCTGAACAGTGGAAACGCGTTATCTTGCTTAATCTTTGGTGCATTTACCGTACTCATACTCATAATTTGGAGCAAAACGTTCTGGTTCATAAAATTAAAATTTACCACGAACAACGACGTGATCACAACCCAAAAATTGATCCCTTCGAGAGGGAGAGATGGAGGCATTACCGCATTGTTATATCTATGGGGACTACCTGAACTCATTTCTATATTCAAAGGTAAATGTAATTATTATTTAAGTAAATGCTGAACATCAAAATAATCATGCATTTGATGTCCAGTCCAGCCAATATTATACGGTAAGCGTAATTAATGGGCTTCGATGCACATCGTGCATTGACAATGACGATACGCAGCCAGCGACTGCAGGGCAGTGATTTATAATGCTAGCGTTGATCTTACTTGTCTCATTACGAATGTCAATGATTCATGGTTTCTCATGAGATTTTGAGTAGTATTCCCATACGGCATTTTTGGGTGTTTCTAGAATGAATTTGAAAACAAATTTTAAATCAAACATCCTGAACAAACAAAGTGTTAGGGTTTTTCGTTTTTCATGTCTTCATTATGATTTGATATCTGAAAATGACTGATTATAATTTTCGTGCAGTTTTGACATGGAATATATAGCGTTTTTGCTATAAACTTTTCAAATATCGTAGGGAATTTTGAAAAATATGCACTGGCCTAATTTAATTCAAACACTCACTTTTAACCAATCAGAGGATAGGAATCTATATATGATATTTATAATTAAAATTACTTAGAATATTAACTAAAATATGTTGTCTGAATTATTCACAATGTCTACTTTATTTGAGAATACTAACTTTCAGAGCCCTCTTGTGTGCACTTTTACGCTCGTCTCGCTACTTCTACGCCCACGTGAAAAAATATATCAATTTGATTCGTAAAAGACATGATACGCCTCATCTGTTTTTCGTTTTCTCTCGCTATAACTAAAATTCTTTTAAATTGTTCTTATAACTAACAATATGTTTCATAGTATAGAAACTGTAAGTCAGGGTAATGCTAACATATCAAACTGAGCGCATTAAGACAAGCGGAAGATGAACATTTCCTTAAATGTGGTAACCTGAGGAGAGTCAAGGGTTGTGTTTACAAGAGGTGTTAATACCTTAATCTCCAAATTTCATTTATATTCTATTTCATAAATGAAATGTTATATTGTTTTCTTTGATGTTCAGGATTAAATTTCATAGTGTTTAAATCTCTTGAAA
>JXSR01S020128.1:5842-45298 GCA_000969725.1 Ophiothrix spiculata | reverse complement strand
GGGCATTAGCTGCATTTACTACTTTCAAGAAACTCCTGAAAACCCAACCTTTTCCATAATAATTTATTGCACTCCTCTTGCTTTTTCCTTTTCCACTTTTCTTCTAGGCTTTTATATAATTTGTTACTGAATTATTACTCAGTTTGTAAACTAATGCTTAAGGGTTTTACCTTTTATTTTTATTTTCACAGGTGTTGAGGTAGATGTAGAAGGCCATGGGAAAGTAATGGTAGACATCAGCTATGGCGGAGCATTCTATGCCTTTGTCTCAGCCCAACGTTTCAATCTAGACGTCAGGTCTTCAAGAACAAGAGACATAGCAGATGTTGCTACAGCAGTGTCCAAGGCTGTCAAGGCCCAAGTCAAGCTCCACCATCCAGATGATGATGATTTGGCATTCTTGTATGGCACCATCATCACTGATGGGGATGATGCATGGAGTGAGAAGCCAACTGCTAATATATGTGTGTTTGCTGAAGCTCAGGTATGGGTAACCGTTGGTATGGGTAGGCAAGATAGGAAATGGACGAGGGGGTATCAAAAAGTTTTAAAGATCACCCAGAAGTAAAGGCGCTATATCAATTAACTTTTGTCAGGATGGTCACTCGTCCTTATATGTACATTGTGGTGCAAAAATGATATCAATTGCAGTCAACAACCTGCCTTTGTTAACAAGCTAGAATATATGTTGAAATCAATGATACGTTGGATAATTAAATCACTGCATTTAAAGTGTAAATGGGTGATTCCAAAGTAACGTTTGTGACCGAAAAATTTGAAAATTTCACTTTTAAATGGCCACAGAACCTAGCATAAATATTATATCAACAAGGTTGTTGTTGATAATGGTGCTCACTGGTGGGATCAAGACATGCAGGTGTTTAAAGATTAAAATAATTGCCAAAATACTGAATAAAGTTCATGTAACGTTCGGTAACGTTTGTGACCGCGCACGGAAATGGTTTTTTGCTCTAAATGACTTCAAAGTAAAATTTCTCTGACATGTTAGCTAATTATTTATTGCGCTTTTCACAGATGATTGGTAACATATTTACAAATAGTTCATAAAAGTGTTAGGAAATTCTATCGTCAGAATTTCTTTTAATGCAATGTTTTGTTTGGTAACGTCTGGTAACGTTTGTGACATTTTGGTGTAATTTTTTGGTAACGTTTGTGACATTTTTGAATGAAAACATGTGCTCAATCATGCACGGGTAGGAAAAATTTCAAATTTTTTGTTTGGAAAATACTTTTCACATACCGAGTAACAAACATATGACTGAAAAAACTGCTCATATGGTCGAATAAAAACACTGACTTTTTGCTTGAAATCAAAAAAGGTTTAGTTTTCACTGGAATGAGCCAAATGTAATTCTATGATGACATGCTCAAATTTTAAATGCTTGATACCAAAATATAGGTTAGGATCTCCTCTTTTCTCTGATACCAGAATTATTGGAATCGGTCAACTAATGACGTCAAAATGACGTAATAAAGCATGGCCAATCTGAAAATGGGGATTTTTGCGAAGAACAACATGGATTTTTTGGCTTAAAGAGGACATCTATAAAGTTGGTCTGTGGACAGTCAGTTTTAAGTGGGAGAAATGTGTTACTTTGCATAGTGGCTATTTAAAGATGACTTAAGGGTCACATAATATAATTATGTTCCTTGCTCTATATCTTCTTGGTGATCTTTAAAACTTTTTGATACCCCTTTGTATACATAAGTCCCACTAAAAAGTAGAAAATTTGACCCTTGTTCCACAAAATAACCTGTATTACTGGCAAAACAGACCTCAGGTCAACCAATGGTATTTTTTTTAATTCTTTTTCTATCCTTGAGGTTTAAATTGGTCTAAAATAGCTCCAAAATCTGAAAATCCATAAAAAATATATTAATAGGACAATTAAAAAAAAAAAAAACTGATTTAAGTTGGTTTCAGAGTGTCCGTCTTGGTGATCCTACGACCAGTGTGACATCAAAAAATTTTAGTGCGCAAACTCGCATCAGAAAAGTTTGCAGCAAGCACGACCAGCCGATATATCGATTACCCTATCGTGATGGTCGCAACTGCACAATATTTTGAGTTGGAATAAATTCAAATTTTCTTGCGACAGACCAACGCAGCAATATGCAGATGTGTCGTGCTACATTATGACAACTCAAAATTGCAAATGCTTGGTCGTCTGCTGCAACTACAAGCTTGGTCGTCTGCCGGTTACATGGTTATGGCAAAATTAAAAGTTACAAAATTCTTCCAAAACACAAATCAGGATTTATGTGGCTTAACCTTAAAATTTGGGTGGCCCTGAAGTGCACTAGTAGGCTGACTAGCATGATAATTGGAACCAAGACTTGATATGTGTGTTACAAAAGTTATATACAGAGCCTCTTATTAAAACATAGAATCACTTTCTTTGTATTTAATGCGGTGCTTATACATGAAGAAAAAATATGTGAATCATTCTGAAACCAGCTTGTAATGTTATATCGGGATTTTTGTGTTTATTAAATTTGTGGTAAACCAGTTCCATATCATATTAAAAATTAATAATATTGTAAATATTTTGAGTTTCTTGGGCCAATATTTCAACTGCAGATTTGTTAAAACTGGCAGATGATTTAAAGATGCATGGTCTGATTGCATCAACTTTTTTTCAAAAACCTTTTGAGATTTTGGTACCAAAATATTGCTCATATTTTTCTCATAACCCATGCAAATTTTCACAGCTGAGTTAAGTTCCATCTGGAGATATGAAAATGTGTCTAATTATGGTAACCATATTAATGTTTTAAAGTAACATATAGGCCGCTCTAAAATACAAAATTGCCCATAAAATCACAACAGGTTGACCGATTCAGCTGGAATTTGACACTTACACCTTTTTAGTGATCATCTTTCATATGACATTGAAAACTGAATTTTGAAAAAATCAGACCAAGCTGTGTAAATAGGGAAGGGGTCTTCTGATTAAGAAATTAGTGTTTTGGATGCAAATGAAACCTGTCTCAGATTGGGATAAAATTTTTAACAACTTAAAACACAAATTTTGAAATTGGAGAGCTTTGTCTTCAGACCCATTCTGTCATTGTGAGCTACTGCTATCATTCTTAAAACAGAAAATTATGTAAAAAATCTTGCATGACTTTATGTATGTCACAAGAAGGAAAAATAACTCAAGAACTCTACCAAAAATGTTACTTCAATAGTTCATTGTTCAGTTTTTGCACTGGCCAAAATATGGCCTACAAATGTCAGTACTGAGTAACTAATGAAACCAATTTAAATTACACCCATGTATTGGGATAAGATTCTAATACTAAAAGTTAATTTTATAAGAGCCTTATGGTTTATTTAGAGTCTGTCGACTCAATATGCATCGTATGATGTCCATCGACACGCAGTCTTTAACACACGATATTCCTTGTGCATAGCGCATATAAAGACTTTGCATCGATGGGCATCGATCAATACATATCGACAAGACTCTGAATAAACCATTACACACTGACTTGGGCATTGGGGGTTAAGTGTAATACCAGGCCCGTAGCCAGGATTTTTTCAAGGGGGTGCGGATTTTCAAAAAATGGACCTTTCTGAGGAAAATGTTCGTTTTGGTCAACCCAAAACTAATTTTAGTGGTTTTGACAAAATGACAAGCAAAAAAAAAATAGTTTTCAGTACTTATCCAAGCATTTTATGTATTGTTTTATTAAGAAATGACCTACATTTATGTCTTGTTATTGGTGCTTTAGGTGTTCTTTTTGTGGACATTTAGAGAATTTTTGTGGATCTTTTAATGTACAATGTCAAATTGGGGGTGCAATGCCCCCACTGCACCCCAGGCTACAGGCCTGTGTAATACTACAGATAAAAACCAATTTAGAAATAATGTAGAATTATTATAATGCAATTGTTGTCTTCTTTTTTGTGATAGGTTGACAGATCCCCAACTGGCTCAGGAGTTACAGCTCGCATTGCATTACAGTACCATAAAAAACTGATAGCATTGAATCAACAACGGACATTTGAAAGTGGCGCCACTGGTTCAACATTCACAGGTCAAGCTGTTAAAGAGACCAAGTGTGGCGACTTTGATGCCGTGGTGGTAGAGGTGTGTGGACATGCTTATTATAGCGGCGAGGCCACGTTCTTTGCTGAGGAGGAGGATCCACTTAAAGGGGGGTTTCTACTACGTTAAGTGATCCTTCTAATCGGACAAGATATTTTGTGTGTGAAATTTGAATCTTTGATTTAAAATTAGAATATATAGAGATCTCAAATATGAGGTTTGTCAGGTCCAAAGACTTCAATACAACTCAAAAAGTTCATACATGAATCATGGAAATAATAGAACACGGGTTACCAAATGAAATCTGATGATTAAAAATATAATTTTGAAAATGTTGTTTCAGTGTTTACATTTCTAATGTCATGAACTTGCTGTATTTGGAATTTTGGATTACAAAGCATGCAGTAATCTTGCAACAGGCACAACGGTTTCGTAATAGTTGGGTACAAAACCACCACCTGGTTTGCTGGTATATTTCACAATAGTCTTGTTCTTAAACACTGTGGTGCTTAAACTTCCAAAGGAAATGTTGTGGTATACCCATGGGGTCATGACCTTTGTTAACCCTTTGAACCCGACGAGCCGGTATACCAGCTTTTAGGTCACGTGTCTGAAACTTGATGTGTGGTGTCTGTTAACAAGCATTGGTAGTTACAATTTTCAATAGTCTTAGTGGAAGACATCAATGAAGCTTTGAAACCATGGTTGATGGGTCATTCTGCTCTTATTTACTCCAAAGAGGTGAAAAATTCCTCATATATTCAACAAATGTGGTTTCACCCATAGACTACAACGTAAATGTCAAATATGTTGGTCAACATAAATATCATTCTTTTGCAAATACTGGTTATTGGAACAATTCAGACTACTGTGAAATGAAAAAGTAAAGCAAGAGAAATCAAAATGAAAGTAACTTTAGGAATAACCCCTTTTGAACTAAGTACCCCCTCCCCGAGGTCTAGACATCAACACAAAAATTCACCTATCATATACTATAATTATGTCGTTAAAAATAAAGCAAAATTCACTTCAATTTTTTTAATGAAGATTTACCGCCCTATTTATGTACCGGTACTTAATTAGCATATTTTGCCTACAAATTGCAGCTGGCACAAGCGCAGCTCTATCCCCATCTATGCAACGAATTTCATGAATGTAGGGTAAACAGTTTGTAAAATATGCTCAATAGTTAGGTATGAAATGGTACGAATTTAAAAGTTGTGGGCAAATTGTGCTGATGCTTTCAAATGGGCCTTAATATATTCACCAGACCTTGTACTACAAGAAAAACATTGTCGGCAAAAATCTAGCCCGTTCAAATAATGATTACGTCACTTTTAAAAAATGGTGGTCAAAAATGTGAAAATATTATGAAAAATTAGTATTTCTCTGAAATCTGTGGGTGAAAAAGATTCAAATTCAGTTAAGATAGAGAGTCGTCATTGCAAAATGTTTCTTCTGTTCCAAACGATGATAAACGATCCAATCGCACCGAACCGACGATTAACCGGTAGTTGAGTTATAAAGGCAATAATACAACCTTAACCATCTCAAATAGACAGGTACGTCCCAGATCAAAATAAGATCATTTACTGTCGCTTTCTTACTATTATTATGTTTTATGAATCAGTTAGTATAAAAAAGATGCATTTTAACCACCCTGTTGTTGAGTCACATTTAAAATGGCGACCAGATTACCAATTTTGACCAAACATTAAGCTAAAGTTGTTTTTTTCATTATTAACAGTTTTACACTTTTAAAATAAAACGAGTATATCCTTTATACTTCGGTCAAGAAAATTGTTTTATCTTTGACCCAAAGGAATACAAATTTGCCACCATTAAAAAAAAAATACAGTTTTTAGCAGATAGCGCACCTAAAGCTAACTTTTTCGGCATCATAGGCAACCATAAGATTTATAGACAACAAGGGGAAAAATCAAACTTGAACAAGGTCTATATTTGCATATTTTGATGATGACCACCATATTAATACATCAAACTGCTGACTTACATGTACTAACTTCAGCACAGCTTTTCTTCTTATTATCATCATCATATTGATTTGTTGTTGTTACTTTTGGTTAAGATGAGGTTTTTATTGAAAGAGAATTGTTTTATCTTTGACCTAAAGGAATACAAAATTGTCCCCATTAAAAGAACTAACAGTTTAGATAGCGCACCTAAAGCTAACTTTTTCAGCATCATAGGCAACCATAAGATTTATAGACAACAAGAACAAACTTAGAAATGTTTTTCTTTTTCTGGTACCACATGACGCGGCCTGAGTCAGAAAGCTTGAGTATGGCTATTTGCCCAGTGCAGATTGTAGAAAATAATGGTTTTTCCCAAAATCTTAAAATTAATCTTGAATATTGGACTACAAAATTTTGAGAAAACTTTGTGTCTTGTCAGTAGCGCTAGTTTCAAATGGATATGGGCGCACATAAAGTGTAACGTATGTCGAAACCTTTGCTTTAACAATATATTTTGTTCACTTTAGTGAAGAGATATGTTCAATATCGTTAAATTGAGACCAAGCTGCAGCCAACCAGTCAAGTTTAATCCAAGAAAAAATTGTTTGATGAAAGGACATTTTGCATGTTAAGTACATTAAGTGGGGATGTATTAACATACCACACAAGAGTTTCTAATCGTTTAAGACAGCGTACTTGAATTAACATCATCGATACCACATAATTACACCGGTAGTATGGGAATATGAATCTCGGATTTTGAAGAAGTACGAAAACAAAGCCTTAGAACAAGACTACTATTATAAATTCTTAAAATTTAATTTTTCATACTTTAATGTTAGAACATCATTACTAACTTTATTCAAATGTATGCAATTGTATATTCTCAACCTCTCAAGAGATGGGCATATATGCTGCAACTGCTTATTGATTCTTTATAATACGTGTAGAATCAATACATGTATGGCTGATATGAAATTTCGATCTTCAAATCCAAAATGTTTCACACTTTGATTAACTTTTATTGTAAGTTTATAATGATGTTCTAGCCTTACTTCAGATCAGATACCTGATAATAAGAAAGTTTAAGAAATTACTTCAGAGGTTATTCACCATATTTAGTCTTAAGTTAACATAAGTTCCATCGTGCATGATGTAAACATCTTGGCTTAAACAATAACTTAAGATATCAAACATGAATTACAACATGTGGTCAAATTATGTCCAAATCTATATGTTTTCTAATCCTAGCAGTCATTAGGGATGCTATCTTTGATTTTGGAGCCTAGAGCCAAAATATCACATTTGTTTACTTGTATTTTAGCATAAACCATCAATGTACTACCAAAATTAAAGCATAACTAGAAATAAAGCAATGATTATGAAAAACAACGGTTTATGTACGGCTACATGTTTAGTTATCAGCATTTTTGACTATGAAGATGGCGGCCATTTTGGTGGAAAATATGATAATCAGGCATGTGGGATGTTTCTCACCTGGTGATATGAAAATGTTTAGTGTCTGTATAGTGCTCAAATCCATTTATAAATACTTTGGGGATGCTAGGAAATTCATATTATATGCAAAGCTGTGTAGGCACTAGCAGCCATTTTGAATTCTTCAGGTAACATGATCAAACAAATGAAAATTTCATCAACCAACATAGAGATGTATAATCCCTCCTACGTTAAAAATCGAGAACAATACAGTTTTTGTATGCATAACTTTACAATGTTATGACTTGTGTCAAAGATTGCTTATTTTGACCGCCATTTTGAATTTGGATTTTCAAAATATTGGTACCCAAAGCTATATTTTAAACCAGTAAGTTCAATTGCACATAATGAAAGTACTACAAAGTCGACATGAACGTAAATTTGTTGATTTGTGAGGTGAATATCTGAAATGGAATGGGATCTTCACCCAAAATTGATGTTTTTGAAGCCATTTTGAAAAAGGGTCATAATACAAATTTGAAAAAGCTGACATTTTGCCGACAATGTTTTTCTGGTTATTTGAGGTATACTTAACATTTGTACCTTAAATATTTGGCATCATCACAAAGTGCCCACAGGATTCCGGATGCTCATAGACTACAAGGCTCTGAGGCAAATTAGGCACTTAACTCTTTCACTCCGGAATAAAATTTTCACCATCCATCTTATTTCGCTGGAAAAATTTATGATAACATGATATGATAATTGTAGTGCACCAGGGTTGTTCTCTTTGCCAATAAGGGGGGGGGGGTCTGGTCAAGGTCATCTAAGGTCAAAGGTTACTAAAGGTCATTTTGAGGTCAAGGCTCAAAAATTATAGGAGAGTTGACCAAAGGTCATTTCAAGGTCACAGTTAGAACCCTTGACTAAGTGGACCAACCTTGGACATGTATGACAATTGACCCCTGAGTATTATGAGGGGGATCCAGTCAAAGTCATCCAAGATCAAAGCTAGGTCATCTAGAGGTTAAATCATGAAATTGACCGAAAAGTTGATCTAGGATCATCCCAGGTCATTTAAAGGTTACGGTCATAAGACTCATAACTCCAGAACCCATGACTCTACGTAGACCAAACTTGGTCCCGAATAGTATTTGGACCCCTTGAGTATTGTAAGGGGGATTCAGTCGGTGAGCGTAGCCTGCGCTT
This sequence comes from Ophiothrix spiculata, assembly GCA_000969725.1. Classification (NCBI taxonomy): domain Eukaryota; kingdom Metazoa; phylum Echinodermata; class Ophiuroidea; order Amphilepidida; family Ophiotrichidae; genus Ophiothrix; species Ophiothrix spiculata. Next base: position 36,600 of record JXSR01S020128.1, on the reverse strand, counting down.
AGCACGTGTACCCCACTAGTAAGCTAAATTTCAAACTTAAATATTCAATTTAGATACTAAATTAGCATATATTAGGTACTTGATTTTGCCCTTAAAATGCACATGGTGTATACGTAGCTCCTGCCCTACATCTACCTAATTCCGAAATATCATGATAGGTGAAACAGTTCTCAAGATGTGCTCTGAATACACAAAAAATAGGCAAAATTTATAACTAAATATACAAATTAGGTACTTAACCCTATTTAACGTGACACCCCAAATTAAATGGCACAAAATTGCTTTTTCAGGCTGTAGCAACAATATCTAGACATGTGAAATCAAATACAGTGCTCAGAATTGTTGATTTATGACCCCAAATAGAAATACATTCTTTTTACCCATTTTTTCTATCTTTAAAGCATGATTTAATGGCTTAAATGGACTGAAATCATGAGATTTTGTCCAATTTTAGGCCAAAATTTAGCTCAAAAATTGGGACAAAAACTGTCATAAAATTATGAAATGTTTATCAAATAAAATAATTTCTTTTGATTTGAAGAGATAATTATACTGGCTTCCTCAATAGAACCTAAAAATATATACTTTTTGAACATAAGTAGCCAAATTATTGACTTAGATTTATGAAAAATGAGTTTTAAACAAGAAGCTCATTAATTATTCATGAGCTAATTTGCATATGATTTGCATAATTGATAATGCATCCTCATTTTCAGAAAGCTGAATGTCCAAGCTATCCAGTGATGTGCCACTTCCAATACCATTACAAACGAGTCTCATTAAAAACACGCCATATAGTTCCTTCCTACTACCCAGTGCACACAATTCATGCCATTTTGGGGCGGGGTAAATAGAGTTAATAGCATATTTTGCACTCAAATTGCAGCTGGCACAAGCGCAGCTCTAGCCCCACCTACCAAACAAAGTTCATGAATATAGGGTACACGATTTGTAAAATATGCCATTTTTTCCATAAATTATGCAAATTAAGTACTTAATTAGCATATTTTACATCATTGCTGAAACCAGTTCAGCTCCAGGTCTATACCCAGTCACCAAATATCATTGACGTAGGGCTTACAGTTTCCGAGATTTACTCCAGACAAAAATTGTGGACAGCGGATGCCTGACGGCGGACAGAAATTTGGAATGCTATGTCTCTTCCTGAAAATTTTCAGGCGAGACAAAAACAAGTAATTGTCGATCTCAAATATCAACTTTTACAATTTTTCAAATTTATTTTGATACAACTGCTCCAATCTTCTGTTCCATACGAACACAACAAGATATTCACATTGATCCATAACAAAATCAGACATGGGAATTTGAATTACATGACTTACGACATCTTGGTCATACATAAAAAAATATTTAAATTATAAATATGTTCTAAAAACCAAAAAGTTTTCTGATATAAATGATGAATCAGAAAAGAGTGGTTCCTATTTTAATCATTCGAAAGTCACATTTCAACTTTTAAACCCATAAGTATACCCAACATAACAATTGCCAAATACAAGTAGTGTCGTAAAATGGAATTAACGATGCCCACCAATTTAAAAAATAAACATTTAAAAATAACTTTGTTCCATGCGTACAAAAATGCCTGATTTGTTCATAATGGATTACATAGACAACAAAAAAGTCCTTGTGGTTTGCCATTTGCAGGAGGGCCATGCATCTAATTTAGAATTCCGGAAATCAGGGTTTGATCAAATGAACTCGCATATCCACTGTCTGTCTATGAGGAGAAGTAACTTCAAAGAAACTCACACAGGTAATTATTAGATCCAAAGTCAAGTTCTCTTTTCATCAAATGAGTTACTAGTCGCGTGAAAAAAACCTTATCACGTTTGCACGTCTGGTGTGACGAGGTTAAAGTTCACACGCAACTCGCGAGATAATCATGAGCTCGCGTGATTTGACTGTTCTGTTGCTGTGTGACAAGTTTTTTGTCAGGTGACTAAAGTCATGATTTGGGTAATGATTCTAAGATGGTGACATCCAAATCTTAGGTTTCAGAGTTTAAAATTAGGTTCAAAAGTTGAATCTTGTATACTTTGCTTTAGATCACCACTGAATTTTAAGGGAATCTAAAACAAACCCTTTTTCCATTTTACCAAAAAATTAAATCCCAATCAAGTGTTTCCATCTGATCTGCATGAGCTCTCCAAGGAAATGGCAAAACTACACAAAGACCAATAAATAGTTTTTAAATATTGATATCACAATACAATAACTAAATTGAATCAACTAAACATATTACTGAATACAGCCATGAGAAAACAACTCCCACTTGGACAGTACATTTTGCTGAACTCTACACACAATGTCTATACATTCATGGATTAACACATCAATATAACATTCTTTACAACATAATATTATCTGTACAAAAATTGTCTTCAATTGACTCATGCCAAAATTATCTTGGGATTCCTACATTTGAGTTAAAATTGATGTAAAAAAAAATTCAAATCAATTGAAAAATCTGGTCTACATTAAAGATTCAATAGCTTAAAACGGTTAGCAAAGATTGTGGTATGCCATGCCGGATTTTATTGAGCAATTTACAACAGACAGTCCCAATTAACCTCTTATCTACTTTATTTTGGTATGAGACAATTATTAAAAATTTGCTGTGGAAGAAAATATCAGAAAACCACCATCCCTATGTTGCTTGGGTCGCACCAAAGGAAAACTGAAAATTGACTGCGACACCAAGTCTGGTTTGGAACAAATGGATAATGTATGCTTGGACCAGGTATCAATGTTTACTATAGTTTATCTCAGAGTACCTTTTCCCCCGTTCGCGGGTTTTTTTTGCCAACGCTTGTTGTTAAGCACTTCTGCGTACGGATGCACTTACTTACGCACGTATTTGCAGTGTGTGATTTGTTGAATTTGATTGTTTACGCTCACGCTGTTGGCGCGTGCGTTAAGAGTGGCGTACACGGCACGATCTGAAAGGAAAAACAACTCTGAGAAAGAGTATAATACTGTAAACGTCAATATTTTCATGCTCAGTAATTTTTGCGCACATCCAAATTTAGACCATTTTGCGCGTTTTTATTTCCGCGCACATGAACATAGGGCTAGTATGGAATTTCTTTTGGAACAGATACACAGGAGTTTTTGCGGTGCATTTATTATCGCGCTTTTTTTCATTTTTTCACGAAAAGCGTGAAAATAAATGTAGCACGAAAAATACCAAAGCACTTCAACAGCAAATATACTCCAGATACATTGCATTTCAAAAGACCTATCAAAATAGTTAAACTATTACATTGAAATAGTGTAGAAACTGTCTTATCTATCTATAATTATTCTATAAAATGCAATGTTTCACAATTGGTATTATCTAAACAATGTACTAACATTTTTTTTATATACAATTCACAATTTATCAAAATACAAGAGGGCATGACAATATAGACAGAAAGCCCAATTTGCAATATAAATAATCAATGAGCACCATGTTTAATTAGCAAAACATTTAGCTTTGGTCAGACAATTCCTAGGTATCAAATGTTTTTGATCTACTCAAAGTACTTTACTGTTACCTTCAATCTAAGGTTGGCACCCATTGCATTGGTACCAGCATAATGCATATTTTGTGTGAAGTCTGCTCCTTGGAGAGTGAAAACAACAATGCAGAGTACTGGTTTCATTTACAAGCAACAGGGCCCTGTTCTATGGTTTTTTGTATACACTATCCAAGGAACAATAGCACGGAGTCGAAACAATTCCTATAGATTATAGGGTATTTTGCAACATTATGCTGCCCATTTGTTATGGATAGTGATGTCTCGGTCTCCTTCAAACAAAATGCACATACCGGTACTAGAAATGAGGGATGCCTGGGAGAAAGAGGTTCTTTCATCTAGTGGAAGGGGATTATCTAGCACTTTCTTTGACCTTAACCGTACAAAACATCAAAAAATCACAATCCACATATAGTTAGGAAAATCATCAAAGTCCAAATACGTCATAGACCAGAGTAAGCAATGGTCACGAAATCGCTGCCGTGGCAGCGCGTGCTTGGTGGCTTGACATAGTGACAGTTGAGTTGGGATGCAAGAGGTCCCGGGTTCAAACCCAGGACCAGGTGGATGAAGTAAATGAAGTGAATTAAACATACATTATGAGTGATATCCAAATTGAAACCATTGCATAGTCGTGCCTTCAGCTTTAAATTGCATTGCAGCACTATATACGTAAAACTTGTCTCTATGACAATGTTCATATCACATGCAATTGATTCACTTTGTGCTGTCATTCACAAGGCTTGACTAACTGTAGAATACAAGGAAACTCCTCTAAGGACCTGGGACTAAGGATTACTAATTTGGAAAGGTGGAAGAATATTTGGATTTTAAAAAGGCACTTCAGATAACCCGTGATCCTTTTAATCAAGCTAAGGTTTTATGTCCAAAGACTCCCCTCACTCGAGAGTCATTCGCTCACACTGTTAATCCAACCAACTCCTACCTCAGGCTGAAAACACTTCACTCCAACCTGGGATAAGCAAACTAAAGGCTCGGACTTCCGGAGGCAAAGAATAATTTGCTCTTATCCAGTGAGAAATACACTGTCGTGGGGTCGAGCCCCGTTCCCGGCATGTCTCCTTGTTTCCTTAAGCAATAAACTTTACTTTACTTGCTTCGTAATTCGGAAGGCACGTAAAGCTGTTGGTCCCAACTGAAGTGTTCCTGACAGACTGTCGGATGTAAAAGAACGTCACAGGCTATTCAGAAAGAGTAGAGAAAACTTTCCCAGCCATATTGACTATACCTTCAAAAAGTATATCATTTCTCTCTAGGACCAGAGAGCTTCACGTTCAACTCCAATTGGAGTGTTGTGAAGTATCTAAAGCAAAAGCAGAAACAATATTTTAACTTAGGGATATTAGCTCTCTATTTGGGTGAATGAGGCTTAGCGAATGTCTCAAGCAAATGTCTTTGGATGCAAAGCCGAAGCAGTTCACCCTACACAAAACAAACTGCATAAACCTTTGAAAGTAATCAAGCCAAAAATGATATCCCAGCCAAAGGACTTAAATTACATATACAACAAGACTCGCATTTAATTTACACTTGACACAGTGCTGATAGTCGACATCAAAATGCAAACTGAGTTCACAAAAGCTGAATTTTCTTCACATTTTCATGTCACCTACTGCCGCAATCAATTTGTATTTTCTCAAAAAAAAAATCATCTTGTTTAGGCTTTCGCCAAGAAAACCCAAATTAGTACCACGTAAGCTAAAGGAAGCTTATCTTCAACAGGCTCCAAGATGTTTTTAATTTCTGTTTTTGAATGCAGGACGAAGACCGGAGTACCCGGAGAAAAACCCTGCGGAAACGAGAATGGACTGAAAACCAAATGCATTTTGAATGTGAACACAACTGCAAATTTATTTTATATGTCATATGCAGTTAAAATTATTGGACTTGCAGGAATATTTTCAGCTTAAGTAGTAGCTAGCTGCTTTGGTGTCCTTACACATTATGTGCAAGAATTATCTGCATCATCAGAATGTGTCATCCTCACGTATGGTATATTTACCGCCTACTGTTTAATTTCCATTGCCAAACATTGCTGGAGTCTAGTCTTCTTCATTCTATGTTGTACAGTTACATATAGTTGGTTTATGCATTGCATGAGAAAGAGATTAACATCAAGCAAGCGTACGGACTATGAACATGAAAATATACATGTGCCATGCAATATAAAAGCACCATTACACAAATGTTATATAAATAATAGAACAAGAACAGTATGCCTACAGTTTGCCCACTCAAAATGATTTTGCAATAGACATCCAAGGTATTTTTGGTAATAACTGCAGCGTACATACCATCATAAACATATACGAAGAACTGTATAGCGGGATTATTTTATTTAGCAAGGTTAATTTGTCTCTATTTCATTAATGCTCAACATTTCATTGGGTTTTTAATTTTGAGTTTTCAAGTTTATATACATGAGAATCAATATAAAAATATATTTTTGCGGGTTTAAAATTCCTGATTAGCTGTATGACTGCGAAAAGTGTGAAAAAGAACCCCCGCAAAAAATTCCTGCTATACATTACATAAAACAAAGCGTGACATTTATTAGATGAGTTTCTAGATAACAATGGTCATATCCCTCAATGATGAACATTTTACTAAGTTAGATCTACATTCATCAAGAAATATATACTTGCATCTCTCCATAACATGTTAACGGAGGTCGGAGCCTCACGATTTCTAAAAATTCATTTTGATCATAACTTGAAAACTAATGAAGTAAACTATATAAAAAATTAAAAGTATACATTTTTAGAAAGGAAATTTCACAAGGAATCTATTTGTAGCATCAGATTCTTGATTTAAGAACTCGCTTTTTAGTAACTTACCAAAAACAAATCATTCTGCCAAACAATTTTGAACAAGCCTAGGAAAAATATTATTCGCCCAAAATGTTCAAAAACAGGTATAAGTCATCTACATTGATGGTTCTAGGGAATGTTTTCTCATTTTTTTGTTTTATCCCCTAGTTTTGAAAATGTTGGTACGAATAGGCCAAAAATTCATTTTTTTCATTTTTTGGCACTTTGTGGCCATTTTTGTGAAAACTAAGAAGTTAATCAAAAATTTGAGAAAAGATTCCCTAGATTAGAACTATCGATTTAGATGATTTTTACCTATTTTAGAAGATTTTTGCCAAATAATACTTTTTCTAGGCTTGTTCAAAAAAAATTGGCAAAATAACTCGTTTTTGGTGAGTTCTAAAAAGCGAGTTTTTAAAATTTAAATTTTATGTTATGAATGGATTCCTTGTAAAATTTCCTTTCTAAAAATGTATACATTTATGTAGTTTACTTTATTGGTTTTCAACTTGTGATAAAAACAATTTTTAGGGATTGTGAGGCTCCAACCTCCCTTTTAGTCAGTATGTGTCCCGGGGTATGTGTATGCTATCAACATGTCTATGAAATGACACATGATAATTCTAATGAGCAGAAAAACTTAGCTGATTACATTTTAAGCTACATACTTATTAAAACAACTAGATGTATGTAAGTCGACCGATAATGCAATGCAGGAAGACCTTAATTGAAGGCACAACTTTCCTGAACTCTTCTCCCCGCTCTTCTCTCACCTATCTTTAATCACAAAATAATACCTAGTATTTTATATAAGTAACAAGTGTAACTAAAGACTTCCAAAAAAGTATCGCCTTACCTCGAAAAAATGGCTCGTGCGCCAATAAGAAATATGCTTTACTGGTTTGTACAGTGCGAAAAATGAAATTAGCAACTTTTTCGACATGACTTTGAGGGTTTTAAAAGTTCATAATTTCGATGTTTCTCAGTCAATCATCAGAAACAGGGTGTCAAATGAAAGCTGAAATTCCAGCGCTTGTTTACAAAGTCTTCAAATTATGTTTGCGAGTTTTGTATTGGCGCACAAGCCATTTTTATTTAGGTGAGGCGATACTTTTTTGGGAGTCTTTATTAGTACAGCACATCATATGCTATAAACATAATAAAAAACATTTTCCAAAACAAAAACTGTTTTTGAAAAATCTAGTTTCATACTTCCTTTGAACCAATAATGTGCCAAATGAAAATAAAAAAAAGAAAACTTCTCTATCACATTATAGATAAATTTTTAAACTAAGAAACACCTTTTTCTTCTCTCCAACTACTCTATGAATCCCAAATCTTTGAAAAGAAGTTGCCTGGGATTCTTAATCTCCTATAAATGAAATTATGTAACTTATATACATATATGCAAAAGTACAAAAACAAATGGCAAGGCTGCTTCAAAAAATCAACTGGCAGTTGTCTGCTGGTTCAGGCCGGTTTTGGGCAGTTAATTGACTATTGTTAATTGAACTGGCAGAACAGGCAGGTAACTGCCAGTAGAGGTTTTAAGCGGTCCCTAACTGAATGTGCACAAAATTGCACTGATATTGTTCATAATTTAATAAGGCATCAGAGTCGGATCAGAGCTCCTTAATAGGTGCATTCTTTCAAATGAAATCCAATTACTGTAAAGCTATCTAACTATACTCAATAAGTAAACTGACATCAGCAATAATAAATAAGCCCGGCTCGCATACATACTGACTATTTTTACCTCATGATAATTTTCTCAAGTTGGCTCAAATGCACCTATAGCATTGTGGCTCCGACCCCTCAATGTGTATTACATTGTAAAACCTGATCAATAATTATTATTGACCTATCGTAGTCTCTGAATACATAGTGTAATCTAAATGCAGCACAGCTCATCAATGGTTTATATAGCTGGGTCACTTTAAAATCTCAACCAAAGATAAAGAGCTCAGCCTCGAGATTAGACTACTAGTATACTGGTAACTGACTATCTGCATTGAAAGTGATGAAAAAGAAAGCGAGAGGGGGAACTAGATAATCAATTAATACAACGAAAATTACAGACTGTAACAGGAGCAATTACCATGTATGCAGTGTGTCCTACATACACAGAATCAATACTTTGTATCCAAACATGCATGGTCAATATTTCAAAGTAGTATGTCTTTAATTATCATAGCCTCCCCTGCCCTTTAATCATTTCACTTTGGTCTCAAGAATATCGTTGAAAGTACAATACATTTTACAAATGAATCATATATAAGTATATCAGTAGCTGCTTGGTCATCCTGCATCCCTCTCAGAAAGGGTTGTATAAATATTTGGCAACAATATGAAAGTCCCATATATCTTAAAATTAAGTTTTCTTCCTTAAACTGGAATACAAAACAACAATTTGTGTCATACCCTGGTCACATATCCTTGCAGCGAGGTTATGATGTGTTCACAGTGTCATACTGGATAGATATCTAGCGGACACCGACCAGTCATTGGCTGGTGACCGGACAGTGTTCGTGCTGGGACCTGGTGGTGTCTGTGAGTCATAGAGCAGCCAAAAGCAAGCCGCAAGAATTTAATTCGGAGTTAAAACCTTGCTGCTTGTTAAATAAATGATGTCTTCAGTTATGGTCTAATAACAATAAGCGGCTGACCGGTACTGAACGGGCAACACAAGCATTCACCGATGTCATACCAACGTCATAACCATGTTTTGGCTTTGCAGCTTCCTTCTGATTTACTTAGACATCAGCCGGCGACTGGTGGTTATGTGACCATAGCATCAGCATTAATTGCAGAGGCTGCTTATACAATAGTACTTTTGAGACCCTTTCCTTGAGCAAAAATGATATCATGTAGTCAGTCTTCATCTGTAAAAAAGTAACAGCTACCAGTGGTCACTGTATGCAGCCCTTAAGTATGAAAAACATCGGGATATTACAATAATGCCTATGGATGTATAGCCAAGTGCTGGTTAACGTCGATTGTTTTCGCTACATGTCCTACAACAGTATTCATCATATGGTGTAACATGACAGAAGTTAGCGGCTACTATGAGTACACAATTGGCTAGATCCGGCCTGTCTGTGCAACTGGAATCAATTTCTTCAACTGAAAAATAAATCAGAAGAGTAAAAATGCTTAGTTATTGTAGGAATATATGTTTTTTCATGAACTGAATATGTAATTTGGCATATCAAAAAGTACATAAGAAATCCCAAAAAAGTTAAAACACACATGGTGATTTTAAAGATACCTTATTATCTAAATTTCTTTGTTTTTGAGTATACCATCAAGTTTATTTTAAAGAGAATTTTCAAAAACACATTGGAGTGGTGCTCTGGCAAAATGAAAATTTTAAATAAATGGCTGCTAAAGTAAAATATGGTGAAAAGACCAAATTTCGTTTTTTGACATAAAATGCATTAATGCATAAGTGTTAAACTATATCTCGCATTTTGAAGGTCAATTATGCCGGGAAGTGCTATTATTCACGGGTAATTGATCGTGTTTTGCTATCATACACTATAGTAAATAGAAACTTAATAATTGATTTGCGATAATTCTTTACTGCCAGATTTTGTGTGGAGAGATTGTATTTTGATCTCTAATTGAAGCTTGTAGAAAGAAAGTATGACATACTATATATCATTCGAAAGCTAAGATTATAGAGAATAAAAATATGTCATTAACTAAATTTTGAAAATCACGACTTTCCGCTCATTTTGCCAGAGCAGCACTCATTTTGTTATCAATTTGTCATAAATATCTAGTCATACGTCAAAATGGTTCACTTTTTTTGACATTTTACGTTGTAATATAGGTAAATATTATACAACTTTTTACTGCTCCTGAAGACGATGGTGCAAAAAATCTAAGCCTAAGAAGACTGGAGAAAGTGAACCTACCATTGCCTGACACCAAAAAAGGTGAACAATGGCAGGTTCAAAGTCTCCAATCACTGAGGGCAGATATTGCACCAATGCTCTAATAAAAGCAGGAAATATTTATTTTATTGACACAAATATATTCCTGACATAATATTGAAAGTAATGTAATACATTACTATCCAGATTGGACAGGATTCTCAATCGATCCAAAAGTTGCCATAAACAGTTCCTCTGGATCACTATTTGAAGTCTAGATGAAGCCATCCGATCCATCCAACTTTTAATGGTTTTTTTTGGACCAGATGACAAATATCACAGGATAGTTTATGTCATATGATCTTGTTTCCCTGATCAAACTAACAGAAATATTTTTTATGTTTTTAAAGGTCTAGACCAATTATGAACTCCCATAGTTTTCTAACAAATTGGATAAGCAATTACTTGACAAGACATTAAATTATCCCCCGGTTTTACCAGGACAAGTCTACGAGAAAGCAATACTTTAAGATTTTGATCAAAAATGGCTTTTAGTAAAAACAGCATAAAATGAAAGAATGTGCATATCTGAAAGTGTTTTCAAGAGTGTTTTGTCAAAAAATTGGTTTGCAATTGGAAAAATGGATAAAAAGCACATGCATGTTTTCCTATACTAATACATGTAGAATTAATTCGGGATCCCGAATTTAATTCAACAAATGGCCATAACAGAAAAAGTAAGCATATTTAAACCAAATCATTTGGAGAGTATTACTATCTACCCAAAACAAACCCAGCAAGCTAGAAAAATCAAAAGTCATGGGTGATAGGGGGGGGGGGGGCGCTTCATTTTTAACACTTTATAGTATTGCTTTAAGTAAAATTAAAGGCAATTAAAAACCAGTCCGCTCATACAATCAATTTGAAATGCTCGTATAACAGGTAACCAGAAATATTGTGGGTGAGGGGGGCTGGGCATAAAGATAAATAATTAATAACCTCACCTTTAGAGACTGTTACAGTTGCAATTGCACTCTGTGAACTTTGCCCATTAGCGGCAGTACATTTATAAACACCAGCATCACTCTTCTTTAACTTGGTTATAGTTAAATCACCGTTACTGCTTATTGTAAATCGGTTGTGATGCGCTGACATTTTGCTTATTGGGACGTCATTGACAGACCACCTGATAGTTGGTCTAGGTGACCCGGTGCTGCCACAAGTAAGGACTATGGTGTCTCCTTTCTCTACTGTTGTGTCATGTGGTGGTGTTATAATTTGGACATCAGCTGGAAAAATAAATGAAAATAATTCTCATTATTTCAAAGATTAATCAATTCATAATGGAAGATTTTAAACCTTTTTTCACAACACAAAAGTTGAAAACATACCTCGGAATTTTCAAACGAGATCCTTTGTTTTTCATTAGTGAGATGAGACTGACTCAGATCGTGACCTCGTAGACTACTGGAAGTTTGTGTCGGCCCCCCGTCTCGGTTCAGCGTAGGTTGGTGCAGTAGGATGTAAGCTGCTTCCTTAACACCCCTTTCAAAGTATCTGGGATCCTTGTCGAGAATCTTGACACTGTCGAGATCCACTTTATGTCCCGGAGACTCAATGTTAATGTTCAAGTACCCAAAGGTCACGATCTGAGTCAGTCTCATCTCGCTGATGAAAAACGAAGGATCTCGTTTGAAAATTCTGAGGTATGTTTTCAACTTTTGTGTTGTGAAAAAAAGTTTAAAATCTTCCATCATGTTATACCAACACAGATGAACTTTCATGAACGTTTGAAATCAATTCATATTTTGCTTTGAATATAGCTAAGATGACAACATGGTTAATGCTTTCAATCTATGAAAATGTGCTGTAACCTATTAACTATCGCAAGGGCATTTTTATAGCAATATCCCAGCAAGCAGAGTGTTGTGAGGCTTATATTCATGGCTTTTGATTTCTGTTTCACTAGACCATATCAAACTTAACAACAAAAAACATCAATTTTTAGTGAATAGGCCAACTTCATAAAGTTAAAAACATCAGTACATAAGTTTAGGTTAATATTATTTAAGTCATTTGCTATTTTGTGTCTGCCTGAGGTTTTTTTTTTCAATATATTATTCAAAGGATATTTCGGGTAGTTTTAGTTTTAACAGTTATTCAATTTTTTAATGTACAAAATCCATTGCATAGCATTTATGAAAAAGAACATAAATTTTACATCAGCAATCAGAGGCAGCTATTTTCTTTTTTGCATCTTGTTATTTACTTCTTCAAATTTGCATAAATAAAAATAACTCTATTCTGAATTTTAATCAAAATGATTCTGTTTGTCCTAAATTTTTCAATTCTAATATCATTATATCGTGCTTCCGAACTACAAGCAATTGTTTTGAACTATCCATTTTCTAGAAAACTTACCTTCAACTATGAGTGTAATTTCTCTCTTTTGCACAATTCCAAATAAACCTTTGCCGGTGCAAATATAAGTTCCAGAATCGCCAACTTTTGCCGCATTGATAATCAAGGAATCGTTGTCTGCTTGTGACATTCTCTGGTCCTCTCCAGGTAAGGTGATTTCATCAGTGGTTGTCCAAGTAACCGTTGGTTTAGGGTCACCAGTAGCTAGACAATCTAGGACGGCTTTATCGCCTTCTTGAACGGTTACAGCAGTTTGCCCACGCAATGGAATATCAGCTGGGGCTGAAAGTTAAACAGACCAATATAGATGGGGTGAGTATTACATGTCAGTTCAAGAAATGAAAAATACAGTGGAACCCTCGTTAACACAAAATCTGTTAACACAAAAACCCTGATAACACAAAATGTTTGTTGGGTTCCAAGTATTGATTTCACATCAATTGGATAACACAAAATCCTAATAACCCAAACTAAACTCTTTGGCCCCAGGGATTTTGTGTTAATGAGGTTCCACTGTATCTAAACTAATCTAGAATACCCACGTGGTAAATTTTTGAAACCAACACTATACTTTGATCAACACTAAATTGGTAGGAATTATGAGACTTTTCTTCATTCACAAGTAAACATAATCCCACTTACACGTGCGCCGTAGATACTGATGCACGAGTAACACGCATAAAGCATGCTCCGTTTCTTGCAGTTGTGCTGTGTTCAGTAACGCACACGTTTATCTGTATTAATACATGATGTGAAGAGACTGACCTATTTGGTATTGATCAAAGTATACATGCAAACTTCATCGTCAGCAACTGCACTGGTAGAGTTGAATGCTGGCTCACTTATGATTTTAACAGTCATACCTGATTGACAAGGTATACGTTATATGTACCTGCCTTTTGGGGTGATTTTTCCGGAATTTTGTATATCAATGCGGTGGTTTTCATCTCAGATAGCTTTTGGGAAAATTTGCAAAAAAAGCACCCAATTTGAGTAAAATTGGGTGCTTTTCCATTCAAATTGGTATATTGATGGGTGGATTTTTGAGCCAAAAATAGGTATAGAAATGGTCACTTTTTCGGAGTCCGGCAGGCACATACCCGTACAAAAATTTGTGAAGGACCCCCCCCCCCCCAGGGAACCTGTACATGTCAATCGCTGCGAATCGCAACACGATGATCTAAAAATGACTCGCGTCGGACTTCATGAGCAGTGCAAACAATCAATACTTAAGCCAGGCATCCCTTCATTTTCTTTCTGTTTTAGCGAGAAGGAAATCTGTGAAAGGATGAGTTGTTTGTCATCTTGTTGTAGTTTTAATACCACACATCTCACATGATTTTGGCGCCAATATATTTCAAAAATTTGCTAGAATCAATTGAAATTTCTGAGGGCCAACATTTTCTCCATAAAGTTGAATGGGAAGTCAGCAATTGTTTTTATCGCGTTAATCGGACAAAAGTCCCAGATATACAAGATGCCCGGACGTCCGCTCCTGCTTATACAAATGTCCATGTTATGGTTAAAATGCCCATGGTTATTGTTGAATAAATAATTGATTGATACCATGTTTTTACATGAATATATGGGTACATTACTACAATATGAGAGTATTTCTGACTATGTCTGAGAGTCATTATGCAAGTGCAATATTTTATGATTCCGATTGCAGAAAAATCATTGTGTTGATAAAATTCAGAATATGATTCGTACAAAAAAACAAAGAAAATGAAATAATTTTCTTTGTTTTTTTGTACGAATTAATTAAAACTTTAGCATTGAACTCAGGTGAGTAAAACATAAAAAAAAATGGTCCTCCCATAAAGTTCATTCAAACTCATGACACACTCTTTAGATATGTCCAAATGCAGCAATTTGAGTGCAAATATATAGTAGTGGGTGCATCAGTGTATGCAGATAGCTTTAGGCATTTCAAATGAACCTTTGCTCAACAGAAGTTGGTGCAGTTCAGTGACTCCCATCAAGATAATTGTGCAGGACCCATTCAGCAGGATATTAATGAACTAAAGGTGGATTCATACTCTCATACATTCGGTACCAAATGTATATTTGTGACGTCAAAATATATTTGGTATCTAATAAAAAGTATGAACCGGAGAAAAATATATTTTGCTAGTATCCAGATGTAAACGATACTATCTCCTTGTTAGAAGCGGGCTATTTAATCCATTTCAACTCAGCATGGTCATCCAGTTTCATTCTGTGTCGAATGAATTTGACGTCACAAGTATACATTCGGTACCGAATGTATGACAGTATGAATCCATCCTAACAATCACTGTTTTAAAATTATACACATGATTTCAGATCAAGCCTATAAAATGTACTTGTTTTTTGATGATTTAAAATCTGTAGC
The DNA here is from genome assembly GCA_000969725.1 of Ophiothrix spiculata. NCBI lineage: Eukaryota > Metazoa > Echinodermata > Ophiuroidea > Amphilepidida > Ophiotrichidae > Ophiothrix > Ophiothrix spiculata. The sequence goes on along the minus strand of JXSR01S020128.1, from coordinate 21,548 downwards.
AAGGATTCTTGATAAAATCAAGAATTGTTTCCTAGTTCTTCAAATTCAATCTATAGACCATATTTATAATTGACATACTCCCGCCGTTGATGGGGTAAATCCACAGAATCAGACGGGGAATCGGAACTCAGAACGAGGGCAAGTATGATATAGATCTTCTGCAAAGCCCTTGAAATTGATAGATACGATCCCTTCAAAAATGTCACATGTCATAAATACTTTATGATTGAAACATTGTAAATGCATATAAACATATTTACATGCTGGTATGACATGGCTGAACTCTTTCACTCTGGCGGCACGCAATAGCATGTACGATTTGCCTGAATTTCTTATTTGACGCATTGTTTTCAAATAGCTCTAAAAAACCTACAATCTCAAATTGGTTGAAAATTTGCCAACAAGCATAAACGAAGAGCTTTCTAGCACCATCATTTTTATTAGCAAAGAAAACAACCCTAACGCACTACGATTATTGTATGTTATCAGAAAGTTAAGTCTCTGTGAGCCGCTCAGTGCAGCTTTCTGGTAAAATAGGATGGATGGTGAACATTTTATTCCAGAGTGAAAGAGTTAATGGTAAGGTGATTGATACTAAGAGGACCATCGTTTGAAATGGAGTACCATCGTTTGAAATGGATGACTGGACAATTTTTCCAAAAGTGAATAAAAACTTCAAACTGTGCAAATTCAGATGTGATAAAGTCAAGATACTGCTATGTGCTCAAATTATATAAAGTTGAATAAAGTAGGTGCACTGCATTAAATATATCATGTACATAAACTTTTCAGACAGGAATTGCTACCTGAGCTCTGAAATCAAAATGCAAGTTTATCTAAGTGAGATATAGTTTTTTGAATGTCAATGTGTGTAAACCCAAGTGCAAATAGATAAAAAGAAATGATCTTGTAGGTCCAATTGGGATCAGCTTTGCTAAACCTTATGCATATTTTCATACAGAATAAAATAATTAATCATTACAGCAGAGGTTGTTGGTTGGCAGCAGTATTATGGGTTTGAATTCAGCTACAGTCTCAAAATGCTGTTTGCAAAACACTCTACTAAGTATTATGTTTGCTTTTCTGCATGATAATGCACAAGATTTACCACCACTCTCCATGGACCTAAGTAACAAAAAGAAATACACTTACTTGATCGAATTAGATAAGAATTATTGGAAAACAAAAATATTTGGAAAATGTAAAAGATTTCATGCCATATATTAAACTGAAGTTAACTTCAAATGTGCCATACGAAACTGAACATACTGGTGCATGAACTTGGCAATACATTTACGGAAAGAATAAGGTTCAGTCCTAAATCTTGTTCAAGTTAGGTGCACAAAACTAGGTCTAATGTGCTAAACTATTCCTGACTGAGTTAGACCCTAGTTCAAAGTATTTATCTAAGATTTCATCAACATCTGATATTAGTCAGTATGTTTTAGAATAATATTTTTAACACTCAAAGGGCAAAACTAGGTCTAATGTGTTAAACTATTCCTAACTGAGTTAGACCCTAGTTCAAAGATTTCATCAACATCTGATATTAGTCAGTATGTTTTAGAATAATATTTTTAACACTCAAAGGGCTAAATTCCCACACTGCCTATGATTACATACTTTGTGTTCATTAACATGTGCTATTTATGTCCAATTTTGATAATTCAACACAATTGGATTCATATCTTGGAATCAAAACAATTAATAAAGGGCTTATTTCAAGTGATTAGGCCAAAACAAAAATATTGTTTGTTTGTCCATAACGACCTGAAATGGTCGGGTCTGTAGGTCCGTTTTTTTTTTTTTTTTTTTTTTTTTAATTTTTTTTGGTAATAAATGTACATGAAAGTCACCTTAAAGAATTGAAGAAATGAACAAGAACTAAACTTAACTTACGAGAACAATATACTGGTGATTCTTAAGAGGTCTTCTACATTGGAAAATACAGTTCATGTCAATTCATATCATATTTTTATGATTTGAAGACTTTCTCGATGAATTTTTATATCTTTTTGCATGACAAATTCTCAAATAAGAATTGGAAAATAAAAAAAAAAACTTTATAAAGCACACGGTCGGGCCAAATTTTGACGGTCGGTCGGGCGAGGACAAAAACAATTTATTTTTTGGCCTTATGCTGATCATTGTGAACTCACCATACACGGACAATTCCACCGTCTCCTTTGGCATCTGCCCAATACCATTGTAGGCCTTACACTCATAAATCCCAACATCGCTTTCCTGTACAAAAGTGATAGTCAGCGACCCATCATCTGCTACATACATGCGGTTATCCGAAGTCTCATCAATCTTCTGCTCTTCTCTATACCACATGATGTACGGTTCCGGGATACCCGAGGCATGGCAGTGGAGGGTTACTGTGCCATCAAGTAATGCCGTCACATGACCTGTGCCAACGTTGATTGCTGGTTCTGCTACACCTGAAATGATAGGAAGGCAACAGTTGTTGAATGGTCATGTATAGTGTTTGGCTAAATCAACAGCTGTAAATTAATAGTGTTTAGAGGAAAACAATTTCTATCAGACCAAAGAAAAAAAATAGTGTGTCTCAGCTTCCCGCGCTCATAGCTTTTAAAAATCCAAATTTAGCGCATTTCTTTTTTTTTTTTAGGTTTCTGAGAGATTTTCATTTTTTTCCCTACTACTAGAAAAAAAAGTTAAATAAATGGCCACGAAGCGGCCGTGAAAAAAAAAAGTGGCCGAAAAATGCAATTAAAAAAAATTAGGGGGTATTTCCACATCTGCAGAACCCTTTTTTTCTTTAAAAAAAAAAAAAAAAAAAAAAAAACGCATAGCTCTTAGGGTTTTGACCTTAAGTAAGCTGAGACAGAGTTCTTTTTTTTTTGGCCACAACTTGCAATTCATAACTTCATAATGATATAATGTCATAGAATTTCAAGTTAAGGATGTAGACATGTACTTAAATAGATTCTTTCAAACCACACACACACTCAGACACTGTACACAATGCTTTTCTGATAAATAAAGAGATTATCAACAAAACTGTCAATAAGAGTTCGTTCACGAGTTCACTGTACGGTTATACACCACAGTTGGTAGTCAAAACGCATATTTCATGTTTGCAGGTGAACTTGCTGGCATTATGTGACCATATTTTAGATAGTTCTAGGTCCTCATTCCATGTTGGAAAAGTGTGAGAATGTGCAAATTGGCAAATCCATATACCAATTCCATTCAGTTTCCTTTAAAAAAATAATGTTGATATATATTTGCCTTTTTCTCTCTGATAAGTTTAGTTTTAACAAACCTGGACATTGCAAGTAGTCTTCCGTTGTTGATGCCGTTTTGCCATCAGGGCAGCAGCCAAACTCTGTATATTCACACCTATCTGTAGCCAGCGTGACCAACCCCATGCTCTCATGGTTATCTGTAATCACTCCAATCTCTATACCACTCATTGATGGTTTGGTAGTGACGGACTCATCAATTGGCTTGATCGCTTGTGTTGGAGTGGTAGGATTGACGGACGTTGTTGGTGCATGGGTGGGTGGAATGGTGATCTCTGGTAGGATCTCAGGCAACTCTTGGTTGTAATATTCTACATAGATAAAAAATTACAGACATATTTTAGTATTCGTAACAAATGCAAGCTTGTGATTTTTTAATTAGATTCTTTATAGAGAATAGTACCATTTCTTTCCACAGACAATGAGAGCTTGTGTGGCCTAATGGAAGAGCATTGGCGTAGCCAGGGGGGGTGCGGAAAGGGCGCGCGCACCCCGGGGTCTACACAAAAAATGGAAAAAATAGACGTAAAACAATAGGAAAACAATGAAAAACGGATGCAGTAGTCCTAATTACTGCTAATAATACATTTGGCGACCTGTCCAATACAGGCAGGTACCCCTAGTGGCCCCTGGATCCGTCACCGTTTTGGACTAGGTTTTTTGCGCACCCCGGGGTACGCACTCCTGGCTACGCATATGAAGAGTGCAAGGCTTGGAATCAGTACGTAGTAGTCTCAAGTCCCACTATGGCCAATGGTTTATATACTAAAGCAAGACATTTAGGTTCGTATGCACAAAACTAAACCAAAGTTAATCCCAGACTAAGTGAAATTTGATTTCTTAAAAAATAGCACATTTTTTGGAATCTGTGATAATTTATGTGATAAGATTTATATTGAAATGTCTCTATAATTTGATCATTTTTCTGTTTTGGAACTCTGGCTTACTTTTCCAGAGGAACAAAAAATTGGTTTAGTCCCAGTCTAAACCATTTTTTTCCCTAAAATAATTTTAATGATCTATAATAGGCCAATGAATCATAAATTATCAGTATAAATCTTATAAATTATCACTTGACTTTTTTCAAAAATTGTTTTTTGTTTAAATTTCAAATTTCACTTAGTCCGGGACTTAATTTTCAGTCCAGTTTTGTGCATACGGACCTTAAACTCAATTGCTTTGCTGACCCAAGTATTATCAGGGGTACTTACCAGCAATATAGTTAAGGAGTGCCTTCTAATGGTATAAGTATACCAGCTTACAGTGTTCTATACCTGGGTGGGGGGGGGAGGAGGAGGGGGGCGCTCAAGTATAATGCTGCAGGCATAGCATGACCACAGGTTTTCAGAACCTCCCCTAAAGGGTGATTGTTTCTGAAGCCAAAATATACCCATTTTCCCCTATTCACACCATAAATGTGTACCGCCGCGGCAAAAGGGTCCAGTTGTCGGCTCGTACATGTTGCTCCTTGTAGCATATTTAATGTATGGTATTTGTATACATCAGATATGCTACAATGAGCAACATGTAGGGGTCGACAACTGGACCCTTTTGCCGCGGCGGTACACAAATCGGGATTTTACTGATACCGTTTTCTCACTAGGGTTTGAAAAATTACCCTATTTCTTGAAAATGTCTGTTTTTAAACTGTTTTTGATACCCTAAACGGTGTCACCTGATTCACCCTTCAATCTTCAAAAACAACCCTAATTCACCTTTTTCTGAAGAGTCCATCTGGCATGCTGTCTAATATTATTCCATTTTTTGTCACTTTGCTTAAACTTACCAGTGCATTCTGGCCTAACGCCTCTGCTATCAGCTGTGCTTCCACGAATCTTGACTCCTGTGGTCTCATTGACACAATGACAAAATCCAGTGCTACCATGACACTGTACACGCTGGTATAATCCAGACTCGGTACACTGTGGTACGTGAGCACCAATTAATCCACTATTGGTGGCATCTTCTAATTCAGAAAAGCATGGTGACACACGCCTTCTTGCCTCTGAAAATAAATAGAACATTCAGATGAACAACATCTGTGTTTTTAACTACTTTCTTTTAGTCAAATTCACCATAGACTGAAAAAGAGTTGTGGGTGTACAAATATCAAATCTTTTTATCAGACATTCAATCAGTCTACATGTCATATATATTTACCAATATCAGATCAGGAAAAGGTATACTTTAGGTCCAATCAAAAATGACCTGACCCTAACCCTGACCCTAAACATGCCCTAACCCTACCCCTAAACCCTAACCCTAAAATTTTGGATGGGACCTAAAGCGTACTTGGTCTTTAGATATTGATATATCAGATTATATTGATGGACTTTTTGGACACAAAGAAATTATCAAGTACAATGGTTTCGAAACTTGAAACCGTACTTTGGCAGCAAAATGGTAATTTGACCGAAAATTGGGCTATCAAGCCAGTCAAGCGTTGTTTCTTGCTTACACAATTTGGCGGAAAAATGTAAGAGGCTTATTGCGTTGTAGTCAAGTAATAGTAGCGCACAACAGAATGCAGAGCAGGATCACTACGCAATCCTGCAGGGTTGGTTCAGGGCAGCGCCCACATGGCGCAATCCCCTAACTTAGCCAAATTTTTAGGGGGCAAATAGACCTGTTTCTTATCTGTACTTCTTTAATTTCTTGAAACACTCTGCAAAGATAAGGAAAATCACACTTATCAAAATGCTGCATCAGGACATTTTTCTTTGATTTCATTTTGCCTTCACATAATATTTCACCAAGCCAACAAGTATGTACATCAAAATGAGAAAAATGATGAACTAAGATAAATTCATTTCCCTAAGGCCAAAAAAGAAATTGTTTGGTTGCCCTCCACCGACCGACCCTATTTTTCAGCCCAACACAAACTTTTTTTAATTGAAATTTGTTTTTTCTAAAAAAAATATGCAAAACTTACCGAAAACTACCAAAAAAAGTTATATTTTTGCTTTTTTCGATATTCAACCCTCAAAATGTTTAGGATGTCTCAAATCACTACAAGAAGTATTTGATTGTTTTGATTTGGATGTCACGGGGGAAGTTGTGAAGGCTGAAGCAGCTGATCGACTTAGCGGTCCGTGGAGGAGTATTGAAAAAAAATAATAATAAAAGGGAAAAAAACTGACCGACCGACCCTCTCTGAAAAAAGCTGTGGAGGGCAACCAAATAATTTTTTTTGGCCTAATAATCTGTTGTGCCATTCTACTTACCCAAGCAGTCTGGTGTGTCCAATCCTGGCGCTGTCATGGTGTCCTCAATCTCCTCACCATGTTTGTTGACACACCAACAGAATCCAGTCGACCCATAGCACTGTTGAGCTTCATATTCACCCGTCATGTCACATTCTGGCACATAGGATCCGGGCTGCTCGCCGTTTTCACTCAGAATACGGCTGCGATGACGCTGACACTCTGTGGTGTCAGGTTGGTGGGCTTCTGTACAAAGAAGAGTTATAAAAATGTGTTGAGTTCGGCATTGTCAAATGGAGATGACAAGAGAGTTGGCTATTTTTTATTCTTGCCATGTTCAGTTTGCTAAATGCTATACTTTGATCAACACCAAATAGACGGGCCTCTTCACATCGTGAATTGATTAAGATAAGCGTGTGCGTAGCTGAACACAGCAAAACTGTAGGAGATGCAGCGCGCGTTGTATGTGTGACAGCCGCATCAGTGTCTACGGCGCGCGTGTAATGGTGCATTCAGAGTCCAACCATTTATCGCATGGCATCTGTCGATACGCAGTCTTTACACGCCCTATGCATATTGCACTATTAGGTTTATAAACATGCTACAGAGTTGTTCATCACTAATCAACAACGATGCATACTCGGGTGGCTAAAGCCACCCTCGCGCGATAAAAAATACGCCGACGCATCGGATGCAGAGTTGTTGATTAGCGATGAACAACTCTGTAGCATGTTTGAATACCTTTCAACAACAAAAATCTTTCTGAAATTAAATTCTTAATTTTTTCAATTTAACAGATACTCATCTCAATAAAAAATACTTTGAAGAATCTGAAACAAAATGCTACTTTTTAAATGATTGTTGCTTTATCTTTTTCAACTGTTCCCAAGCGCCAGTCCTTGCACGTACTCAAGTTCCCGACGCGCGATGAACAGTGCGCCTATTTATGTGCACTGCGTAAACGCACCTCCGTGTACGCTGTGCCGTGCGTGACACGCTTATTTGAATATCAACTGTGGATTCATCATAATCAACAACGGCGCGCTCCAATAAGAAGATACAGTGAGTTGTTGAATAACTTTTGAAGACTGCGTATCAGTAGACTTCGAGCGATGTTGCAGTGATGAAATCGCTGAACTCACCATAAGTGGGAATATGTTTACTTGCGGATGAAGAAAAGCCTCATCATTCCCGCCTATTTAGTGTTGATCAAAGTATAGCTGGTTTGGTGTATCCAGGTGAACAGACACAGCCTACATTTTGAACACAGGTGGGTACTCAAATATTAAAGAGCTACTCATGCTTATTAATCAACTCTAACACATACCATACCGTATCCACTCGTCCAATTCAACTACTCATTTTCTGAATTTAGATCACGTTATAGTTGAGCGCTTTCATACTAGCGTGCCAAAAATTGGTAAAATAATTTAAATAAAGTGTCGGTCATAGAGTATGACTATTTGTCAAACTTTTGGAAATGGGGATTTTGGTAATTTAAAGAGATTGTCAGATCGAAAATAGTTGAATTAGATGAGTGAATAGGGTATATATTAAACGCATGTAATGATTTTTTTGGTCCAATTAACACCAATATTCTAAGCATAAATTGCCTGTTTTTTGATTAAATCATTCAGTCCTAAATATTTAACACTGATAACGATGGTGAAAGAAAGCATAGGCATGTTTAGTCATTGACGTCTTAATTACCCCTTTCGAAATCAGACCTTGGTCAAAAAATTTGGAAACGCATGGTGACATCACCCAAGGGTCGTTTGGTCGTAGCGGCACTCAAACCAAACATTTGCAATTTTGAGTTGTCGTAATGTAGCACGACACATTTGGATATTCCCGCAATGGTCTGTCTTAAGAAAAGTTGAATTTATTCCAATTCAAAATATCATGTCGTTGCTACCATCACGACAGGGTAATCGATATATCAGCTTGTCGGAAAATTTTCAAACTACGACAAGGTCGACTTTGCGCACTTTAAATTTTTGACGTCAAGCTGGTCGTACGACCACATGACAGGCAACTCTGAATCCTGGAGCCGATTTCCCTAACATTTAGAGACGGTCGCTAGCCCCTTTTTGATCGCTAACTCCAATGACCTTGACCACACCCCAAAAGTTTCGCAGCACAAGTTTATCCCGAGACCCTTCATATCACCAAGTTTCGTTACCGTAGACCTTACGGTTCCGGAGATAGAGGCAAATGTCAACCCTTTTCACTAAGACGCAGACGACGCGGACATCCACTACTATGCCATAATCCCCCTTCTACTTTTCAAGCCAGGGGGATAAAAATGATCGCTAAAAGCAAGTATTTTTAACAATTTAGCGATCATTTTTTAAGTTAGCGATTAAAACTGGGTTTGCGACCATCGCTAAATGTTAGTGAAGTCGGCCCCAGCTTTACTATTAATTCGCATGCAAAGCTCCTTTACATTTAAATGTGACCTACTCTGTCGAAACCCGGACTAAGTTGCACAAATCCCTTTTTCAAATTTTACCAAATTTAAAATGGCAAAATTATAAGCTTTCCAATGATATATCACACTCTAAGATCGCTCAATGTTTTGTATGTCAAAAAGTGATATTTAGGTTGAAAATTCCTTTGTTTTCTATTGATTTGTGACAAGTTTATTGGGCTATATCTCCTTAAGTGTTCTTGTGACTTTGTCCGGGTTATGTGGGAGCAAGTCACAAATGACCTCCTCGCCCTGCCCAACCTTTTCTTACCATCACACTCCTCTGAATACCCTTGTGCTTCTGCCTCGCCAACAGGGAATAGAACCTCTCCACTGGTCTCGTTGACACACAGACATTCATCAGCGCCCTCGCATTGTAAGCGTGAAAACAACCCATTCGGTGTGCACTCTGGGATGTACACTCCGGTCTCTGCTCCGGATGTGATTGCATCTCGCAATTTGAAACAGGCCGGCTTTTCTGATGCAGATGCTGAATATTAGAAAATACAAAAGGAAAAGCTTAACTTCAGCTGGTAAATAACTGGATAAAGTTAATGGGTTGCTGATTAATGTTCAAATGATTGATTTAATCATCAACATTAACAGCATGCAATACTCTGCTGCATCGATGGATACATAATTACCCCCTCCTCAAAAACAATTAGAGAAGAGAATAATGTGTCACTTATTAATATGGATTGCATTCATTTGTTGAATATATATATGGAATTAAGAAAATGGTTAAAAGTAGGAATTCATTGAGGAAATCAATAAATCTATTATAAGTTTCTCTAATCTAAAATAAAGTTCAAATTACAAGTTGGAATAAATTTTAAAACTGGACATTGATCCTAAAAATCTATATATATGTTTATACTGGGTTTACACTGAAGCAAGACCCAGTTTAGATATTTGTCTAGGATAAGATAAAAAGACATACATGTTCCTACTACATGTATAAACATACAATCAATCTATGCACAATATTAACATATGTACAGTTGCAATCTACACTACAATTGGTAGATTTTAATGAGTACGCCGTCGGACAAGTTTTGACCTGTCCAGCTTTCGTTGGGAGTAGTTCTGACTTCTTCAGGACAAATATTATTATAAAGACATGTGGGCAGTCACTTCCCACTGATGACTCGCATGAGCCATTCACTGAAGGCTGCCACTTGCCAACAGTGTTAAAAGCAGATCACCTCTTTGAAATTGTGGTGGCTCTGAAAAGAGCCTTCCTGAAGGCTGCCCCTTGCCAACAGATTCACACAAAAGTAGGTTGCCCCTATCCTCTAATGTGTTGTTCTTATGAGATATTATTGGCTCTTAAAAGAGTCTTTCTGAAGGCTGCCCCTTGCCAACAGTTATTTGCACAAAAGTAGGTTGCCCCTATAATACCTCTAATGTGTGTTCAAATGATAGGCTGCCCCTTGCCTATTAAGTCTCCAACCGAACAGATTGATACCTGATCGAGAAGTACTTACGATTACAGTTAGGTGGTCCGTTTCCGGGATTTGTTCTAGAACCTTCCACTTTTTCACCATTCTCATTGACACACCAGCAGTATCCTGAGGACCCGTAGCACTGGATCTGCTCATATTCACCATCCCCATCACATACAATCAGTCTAGTTGCAATCTACGCTACTTACGATTACAGTTAGGTGGTCCATTTCCAGGATTTGTTCTAGAACCTTCCATTTCTTCGCCATTCTCATTGACACACCAGCAGTTTCCTGAGGACCCATAGCACTGGATCTGCTCATATTCACATCCGCATACGCCAGCCTAGTTGCAATCTATGCTACTTACGATTACAGTTAGGTGGTCCATTTCCAGGATTTGTTCTAGACCCTTCCACTTCTTCGCCATTCTCATTGAAACACCAGCAGTATCCTGAGGACCCGTAGCACTAGATCTGCTCATAGTCACAATCCTCATCACATATAACCAGCCTAGTTGCAATCTACGCTACTTACGATTACAGCTAGGTGGTCCGTTTCCGGGATTGGTTCTAAAACCTTCCACTTCTTCGCCATTCTCATTGAAACACCAGCAGTATCCTGAGGACCCTTAGCACTAGATCTGCTCATAATCACCATCCCCATCACATAAAATCAGTCTAGTTGCATTTTTCGCTACTTACAATTACAGTTAGGTGGTCCGTTTCCGGGATTTGTTCTAGAACCTTCCACTTCTTCGCCATTCTCATTGAAACACCAGCAGTATCCTGAGGACCCGTAGCACTGGATCTGCTCATATTCACCATCCGCATCACATACAACCAGCCTAGATGCAATATACGCTACTTACGATTACAGATAGGTGGTCCGTTTCCGGGATTTGTTCTAGAACCTTCTACTTCTTCGCCATTCTCATTGACACGTACACCAGCAGTATCCCGAGGACCCGTAGCACTGGATCTGCTCATATTCACCATCCGCATCACATACAATCAGTCTAGTTTCAATCTACGCTACTTACGATTACAGTTAGGTGGTCCGTTTCCAGGATTGGTTCTAGAACCTTCTACTTCTTCGCCATTCTCATTGACACACCAGCAGTATCCTGAGGACCCGTAGCACTGGATCTGCTCATATTCACCATCCCCATCAACCAGTCTAGTTTCAATCTACGCTACTTACGATTACAGTTAGGTGGTCCGTTTCCGGGATTAGTTCTAGACCCTTCCACTTCTTCACCATTCTCATTGACACACCAGCAGTATCCTGAGGACCCGTAGCACTGGATCTGCTCATATTCACCATCCCCATCAACCAGTCTAGTTGCAATCTACGCTACTTACGATTACAGTTAGGTGGTCCGTTTCCAGGATTGGTTCTAGAACCTTCCACTTCTTCACCATTTTCATTGACACACCAGCAGTACCCTGAGGACCCGTAGCACTGGATCTGCTCATATTCACCATCTGCATCACACTGGGGGATGTATTTGTCCCCGGAAGGAACTTCTGCATCACCCAACGCAGTTTTCTTGTGTTTCTGGCATGTGGTCAGTTGATCTTTATACACTGTAAACAAATATCAACAGTACCAGAATTTTGATAAAGAACTGGGTTTTGTTTATTTCTAAGACTGGTTCAATAACTAAAGAATTCTCATCATTAACAATATAGAAAGGAATGATTGGGTTCTTTTAAAGAATTCAAACAAATATTAAATCCAGAATATCTGGTTTATGGTCAAATGATCAAATTTTATTTTATGTCAAACACAAATTCAGGTACAACACAAACAACGGTACTGCTGACTGCATGTCAACAAGATAGGTCTACCTCCTGTTTTGAAGCAAAAAATTAAGCCATATTTCAAAGAGAAAACCAAGCAGTTAATCCCGGGGGGTGTACTTAGTACAAAAAGGGTTATGGGGATGTGCCGCAAATTTGGGTAGCAAAATCAGGTTCTCTGGTATTTTAATCGGTCCCTTTTCTTCGCAAAATGTAGTATTTTGATGGGTTCATTTTTCAAAATTTTCTAAAATGTGCGCCAAAAGGCGCAAATTTTGATATTGCTTCTCAAAACTTAAGATAATTTTGCAAAACTAGTGCAACTTTGGGCAGAAAAAATGTGGTTTTTGATTAAATTTGACTCAAAATTTGGGAGATTTGGTATATGGATGGGTCCCTTTTTCTTGAAAACTGGTATTTGGATGGGTGGCTTTTCAATGTTCCCTGAGACACGTCCCTATCCAAACCAAATTAGAGTACCTCCCCACCCCCCACCCCCGGAGTTAATCTATCATTACAATACTATACCAAATGCTAAGTTACAGCATGGAATAAATAGATGAGAAGGAACCACAATGATCTCAATCGGTCATACAATTATCCACTTTGCTATTCATGTGAAGAAAAGGAAGGTTATCGATGAGCAATCAGTTCGAGTAGGTTGATCATATTCCATTTGCCGCTATTACTGGAATATTGTCTAACAATTTACAAATTTATGCACGAACAAACATACCAACACATGAATTGTCATGAGGACCTCTTTACTAACATGATAAACTACTGTGAACCTTGCAGTATCTTTATTTGATGTTCCGCAGATTCTCAAATATCAAATTTAATGACTGGAGGACAAATGATATCTTTGATCAATCAATGACATATTATGTAATGTTCCGGTGATCTCCGGGGAATAATTGTTGTCGTCTTCGTTTGGTACGAAGTTATTACCTGTACATACGTATTTCTAATAAGTGCCCAATGCTGCCCAGTAATAAAACAGAGCATCGAAGTTGGGCACATCTTGCAATAACTTGGTTGGAAAAGCGCGGATGGTACCGATGGTTTCCAAACAGTGGGTACCATTTTCGTAGCAAAGAAAGTACCGTGAATGGAAAATCTGCTAAAAACATTCGAACCATAATTAAATGAGCCATTTAAATTGCTACTTCAGATTCTTGACGGGTAATTGAAATTAAAAGAGCGGCAGATGGATTGATGCTTTGATCAGTATTTGTTGTGATTCCTTCTCATCTATTTATTCCAAGGTTACAGTCAATGCAGGAAGACATAATATCTGCTTCATTTTGGCGCACACTGTTTTGAGACAATGCTGGCTTAATAGAAACTGTTGTCAGGGAATGTACAAGTTGGCTCATTTAAAAGAACAAAAGGAGACCAAAAATTTTTCAAAAAATTCAAAAAATATCTGATTTCTTACCACTGCAATCAGGTCTTTGTACATGTAATCCAGGTGCTTTTCTGCTGCCACCGATTTCCATACCATATTGATCCACACACCAGCAGTCACCGGTGCTCTTGTGACATTGCATGGGCATATAGCTGCCATCTAATGTGCACTGTGGGATGAAGATATTGGGGTGGCGCTCGGCACTCATTATGGACGCTTCTCGTTTATGATCCTCACAAGATGATCTAGGTCCTAGATACGAACAGAGAAAATTACAAATTGGTCTGATTTTATATATAGGTTAATAAATATGTTAGTGGAGAAATGTGAAAACATTGGGACAAACAAGAAAATGAGAGTTCTTGGGATTGTAAATATCATCACAATATATTCATTGCAAAAGCTATAACAAAATGATTGCAGGAGTTAATGAAGAAGTTTTCAATGCAGTAAAGGTTTTGTAAAAACGGTGAAATCATACAATATTTCGACTGTTTTCTTATGTCAAAATGAACACTCGGTCCTGGCATCATACAGAGCAAAATCTCTACCACTAAATTGTACTGTTACAAAAACAGAAATAAATATTGTTTTAGTTCCTAGTTTATTATATCTTTCACTACTAACCAACCACAATGAATTGATCATAACAAAGACATTTCGTCCCGATTTTCCCCGGCGAGCTTGCACATTTCTTCCAATTTTTCCCGGCAAAAAATCAATTTTCGTACACCCAAAATAAATTCAAGTCAATTTCAAAAACTGAACAAAAAAAAAAAGAGGTTTTAAGCAAGTTTTAAATATTTTATGACATGATTTTCTGCTTTTCCCCATGTTTCCTGTCTAGCAGTCTTGCAGCTGCTCTCTCATTTTTCTTGTCCTTCCCGATTTTTCCAGCTTGCTGTCCCGATTTCCCGCTGGATTTTTTTATCAGGGACAGTCTGCCCCCCCCCCCTTGCCCTATGTTGGTACACCACTGCTCATATTAGTCTTTCAAAAACAATATTGAAAGTTGGATTTTTTCCCTGTTCTAAAACAGTTTTTGGTTGGAAGTCCAGAAATTGAGTTGAACGAGTTCACTTACTTTCAGGTAAGACGATTGAGGACTCATCTAGAGCAATAACATTGCAAGTTACTTGGCAGGACTCGATGTCTTCAAATCTGTTGGGGTTACCATGGCAACCAGAGTAGTAGAACTGCTCACATAGACCACTGCTTTGGTCAAAATAATACATGCGCTTGGGTTGTGTTCCTGTACATCTACCTGCATCTCTAGGTAAAGAACAAGGATCTGAAATAGACGAGAAAAGAACCGATGATGTTTGCATCCATGATAATCTGATTACTTGGACTGGAAAAAATGTCAGCTTCGTTTGGACTTAAAAGGAGCAGAGTCCTTTTTAAAATCAGTGTCCAGTTTCATGTGAAAGATCATCACTAAAGTCCAGACGTAGCTAGCATGTGGTTTGATTTTTGACGCTTTCAAGACGCTAATTAGACGCTATGTCACGCTAGCAAGTTAAAATAATTCGAACCTTAGCGTCTTCATTAGCGTCTAGCTAGATGCTATCTGCGTCTTGTAATTGCAAGAGTTTTCAGTTGAACTGGTCAACCACTGTGATTTAATGAGCAATTTTTGTATTTCACACTTGCTTAAAATTTTTGCTGTGTAACCTTAATGAAGGTTACCACAATCATACACATTTTTACTTTTATCTTCAAAACAAAATATGCCAAAACTAAAGAATGTCAATGGTTTATGAGATAAAGAAGATATCAGTAATATTTTGGTACTAAAATCTTAAAAAAGTAGGAAATATTGAATAAATTGGACTGAGTTTGTTTTAATCAACTGCATTGTTGCACAAAAATATACCATTCTACATGCTTTGCTTTAATAGGTCAATATACATAATTGAACAGGGGGGATTGCTCAGACATAATTTGGATGATTGCAAAATCACCTGTTACTGGCAATAACAAGAAATTAAGCAAAGTCTGATTATTATGCCATGTACCCTGTAGACGCACACGCCATATTATCATGATCATTAAAGATTCTCATGCCAAAGAGGTAGTTTGATAAACTTATAGGATAACT